>APFE031671502.1:95743-123226 GCA_000404065.3 Pinus taeda | reverse complement strand
CAGGAGAAAAAATATCACCAAAATCAATTCCCGGCACCTGGGAATAACCTTTTGCTACCAACCGAGCTTTGTATTTCTCCACCTTCCCTTTCGCATTTGTCTTCTTCTTGAACACCCATTTGCTGCCAATGGGTTTCCTTCCAGCCGGCAACTCCACCAGATCCCAAGCCTCATTTTTGTGCAAAGATGCCTTTTCATCAACCATGGCCTCTTTCCAGAGTTTTCCATCCTCTGAATCCACTGCTTCCTTCACAGTTCTGGGATCATCATCAGTAACAGACAAAGAAAAATTTGAACAGAAAGCAGGTGGACTATACCTTTCTGGCTGCCTTCTTTCTCGAGCTGATCTTCTCACAACCGGAGTTTGTGGCTCTTCATTTCTGATTCCTCCTCTGCTACAGAGTAATGTTCTTCTTCCTTTAGTTCAAACTCTATCTTCAACAGTTCTTTGGTTGGATTTCATGTTTTATACTCTTTCACCTCTCTGAACACCACATCTCGACTATACATAACCTTCCATGTGACTGGGTTCCAAAGCTTATAACCCTTTAAACCATCCTTATACCCAATAAAGATGCACTTTTCAGATTTACTATCCAACTTGGTTCGTTTCTCTTTGGAACATGTACATATGCATCACATCCAAATACCCTCAGATGTGAAAGAGAGGGTTTCTTACCAGTCCATACTTCTTGTGGAGTCTTATCCTCCAACGTTGATGAAGGTGAACTGTTGACCAAGTAACATGCAGTATCCACCGCCTCTGCCCAGAATTCCTGTCAACCTGACACCACTGAGGCTGCTTCTTGCCCTTTCCCATCAACTTTTGTTCATTCTTTCTGCAAATCCATTTTTGCTGAGTGTATATGGAGTATTTTGCGGTGCTATACCACACTTCTTACAGGAATTTCTTCAAATTCCTTGCTGCAAAATTCTCCACCATTATCTGTCCTCAGCACCTTTATCTTATTCTCTATCTGATTTTCCACCAGAGCCTTAAATTCTTTAAACCTATCAAAGACTTCAGATTTCTTCTTAAGGAAATATATCCATGTATTCCTTGAGAAGTCATCTATAAATGATACATAGTACACAAACTTACCAAGTGATGGAACTTTCACAGGTCCAAACACATCACTGTGCACAAGCTCTAATATTTGTTTCGTCCTCTTACCACCAGAGGGGAAACTCACCCGATTCTGCTTCCCATATACACAATTTTCACAGAAATCAAAATCCAGAGAGCTATTACTCATACCTTCTACCATACCTTTACATGAAGTATTCGAAGGCCCTTCTCTCCAATATGTCCAAGCCTTTGATGCCACAACATGGTCTTCTCTCTAGAGACCACTAGATTTTCTGCTCCATTTTCAGGAACCATAGAACTATTGGACCCGTCAACAACAATGCTACCTTGCAGCTTGTACAGAGTTCCAATCCGAACTCCCCGCATCAATACCAGTGCTCCTCAAACCATCTTGTAGGTATCCTTATCGAACACTGTCTTTACACCTGCATCACCGAACTTTCTTATAGAAATCATATTTCTGGCCAACGCAGGAATATGCAGAACACTCGGAAGGGTTCTAACCCTTCCACCTTGCAACTTCAACTTTACTTTTACGCGACCAATGATTCTAGCCTTTCTATCATCTCCTAAGATGACATCACGACCATCGTATTTCTCATACTCGTAGAACCACTCTCTATGGGGAGTGAAGTGAAAGGATGCACCTAAGTCAATCAACCATTCCTCATGATCTACATGTGTACTTGAAGAAGACAAGTACACATCCCCACCTTCATCTGAGGTGGTTTTCGCCTCTGCAGAAGGAGCATCATCAGATCCCTTTCCTTTATCAGGAGCTTTAGATTTACACTCCCTTCTGAAGTGCCCTTCCTTTCCGCATTTCCAGCACACCACCTTTGTAGTTTTTCCTGGAGATTTAGATCTCCCTCTAGATTTAGATCTCCCACTCGATGACTTATTTTCGTTTCTGTTCTGGGACCGTCCTCGTACAGACAAGGCATCACCATTCTGGTTGTCCATATTTTTCCGTCTCATCTCCTCCGTCAGCAAGGCTGAGACTATTTCATCAAACTGCAAAGCAGTTGCATTGCTACCTATTGCAATAACCAGACTATCCCACGAATCTGGTAGAGAACACAACAAACTGATGCACTTATCTTCATCAGAAATTTTAATATCAACAGATAATAACTGACTTACCACAGTATTAAACGCCAAATGCTTTGTCACCGAGTCTCCATCTTGCATCCTCAGGTTATACAGCTTTTTCCGCAGGAACAGTTTATTCACCAGAGACTTAGATTGGTACAAAGTCCCTAACTTGTCCCACAAAGCCTTCGCCGTAGCTTCCCCTGATACATTCACCAATACTGAATCTGAGACACACAATCGTATTGTGCTCTTTGCCTTACGATCCAACTTCTTCCATTCTTCATCGGTCACTCTCGTTGGTTTACTACTCGGATCTACCGCAATACACTGATCTTTATCCACCAACAGATCCTCCATCTTGAGTTTCCACAACTCAAAACTCTGACCATTGAACTTCTCAATCTCTATCTTTCCGCTGCTCGCCATCTTCTTTCAACACCAGAATCGATCTCGCAGATCTCCCACTGAACAGGGTCTACCACAGGCCCGAGTGAAACCCCTCAGCAACAAAGGCGTTCCCTTGAAGCCAAACCTCTGATACTAAATGTAGGTTTTTACGCCTAGAAATTACCTGCATACGAATCTAAATCACATGAAAAATAAAAAATGCGAGAGCATAACACATAAAACACATATACACAGAGATGTCCCACTGGATACAAAAACCAGGACTACCAGCTTGATTTTTCATTATGTTCCTTTCAATGTTACAATACATATTTATACATGCCGAAGCATCCAATACCATGGACCGAAATAAACCATCGCGTCCAAAACCATGGACCGAAAACCACTGCGTCCAAAAAACATGTGCGAAAATCACGCACAAAACCATAGGTGGGTCCGCCCAACCTAACATAGGGTCCAAAACCAAAATTTTCCGGGGCACTGCCCCAGACCCCATAAATTGGGGTTACGGGTACCCCTCAAACCCCCTTTTAACTATGTGGAAAGAATATAACACAACGCAACAACCACATCCTTGGTCACTTTTTTTACCCATACAAAGACTTTTTTAACCTGCATACCATTCTTTCTTACCCTTCACCACAGAGCCTTCACGTTGCTTCATGTAGATCTCTTCTTCCAGATCCCCATGAAGAAATATTGTCTTCACATCCATCTGTTCTACTTCAAAATCAAAATAAATAGTAATAGATACAAGTAATCTAACAGAAGCTACCTAGGAAACAGGAGAAAAAATATGACCAAAATAAATTCCTGGCACCTGGGAATAACCTTTTGCTACCAACCGAGCTTTGTATTTCTCCACCTTGCCTTCTACATTTATCTTCTTCTTAAAAACCCATTTTCTTCCAATGGGTTTCCTTCCAGCCGAAAACTGCCCCAGATCCCAGGCCTCATTTTTGTGCAAAGATGCCATTTCATCAACCATGGCCTCTTTCCAGAGTTTTCCATCCTCTGAATCTACTTCTTCCCTAATAGATATGGGATCATCATCAATGATAGATAATGAAAAATTTGAACAGAATGCAACTGGACTATACCTTTCTGGTTGCCTTCTTTCTCGAACTGATCTTCTCATAGCTAGAGTTTGTGGCTCTTCATATTTTGATTTCTCTTCTACTGTAGAGTATTCCTCCTCCTTTAGTTCAAACTCTATCTTCTCAGGTTCCTTTGGTAGGACTTCATATTTAATAACATCTTTCACCTCTCTAAACACCACAACGCGGTTGTACACAACCTTCTTTGTTTCTAGGTTCCAAATCTTATAACCTTTTAAACCATCCTTATACCCAATACAGATGCACCTTTCAAATTTACTATCCAACTTGGTTCTTTTCTCCTTTGGAACGTGTAGATATGCATCACATCCAAATACCCTTAGATGTGAAAGAGAGGGTTTCTTACTAATCCATACTTCTTGTGAAGTCTTATCCTTTAACATTGATCAAGGTGATCTGTTGACCAGGTAACATGAAATGTCCACTGCATCTGCCTAGAATTTCTGTCCTAACTCGACACCACTGAACATGTTTCTTGCCTTTTCCATCAACATCCTATTCATTCTTTCTGCAACTCCATTTTCAAGTTGAGGTGTGTATGGAGTAGTATTTTGTTGTGCTATACCACACTTCTTACAGAACTCTTCAAATTCCTTCTTGCAAAAATCTCCACAATTATCTATCCTCAACACCTTTATCTTCTTCTTTGCCTGATTTTCCACCAAAGCCTTAAACTCTTTAAACCTATCAAAGACTTCAAATTTCTTCCCGAAGAAATATAAACATGTATTCCATGAGAATTTATCTATAAATGATACATAATACACAAACTTACCCAGTGATGGAACCGACACAGGTCCAAACACATCACTGTTTACAAGTTGTAATATCCATTTCACCCTCTTAGTACCAGAGGGAAAACTCCCTTGATTATGCTTCCCATATACACAATTTTCATAGAAATCAAAATCCAGAGAGAAATTAGACATGCCTTCTAACATACCATTACCATGAATAATTCGAAGGCCCTTCTCTCCAATATGTCCAAGCCTTTGATTCCATATCATAGTCTTTTCTCTAGAGACCACTAGATTTTATGCTCCACTTTCAAAAACCACAAAAATGTTGCACCCAACAATAACAGTGCTACCTTGAAGCTTGTACATAGTTCCAATTCAAACTCCCTACATCAATACCAGTGTTCCTCAAACCATCTTGCGGGTATCTTTCTCGAACAGTGTTTTTACACCTGCATCATCCTGCTTGCTTACAAAAATCAAATTTCTGGCCAATGCAAGAATATGTAAAACAGTCGAAAGTGTTCTAATCCTTCCACCTTGCAACTTAAACTTGACTTTTCTACAACTTACAATTCTATACTACCTGTCATACCCTAAGAAGACATCACCACCATCATAGTTATCATACTCGCAGAACCACTCCCTGTGGGGAGTGAAGTGAAATGATGCACCTGAGTCAATCAACCATGCATCATGATCTACACGTGTACTTGAAGAAGAAGCCAGGTACACATCCCCACCTTCATCTGAGGTGGTTTTCACCTCTGCAAAAGAAGCATCATCAGATCCCTTTCGTTTCTTAGGAGTGTTAGATCTATAGTGCTTTTTGAAGTTCCCTTCCTTTCCGCATTTCCAGCACACCTTTACAGGTTTTCTTGGAGATTTAGATCTCCCTCTAGATTTAAATCTTCCACTCGACGATTTGTTTTTGTTTTTGTTTTGGGACTATACTCAAGTAGACAAGGCATCCCCATTCTGGCCCTCCGTATTTTTCCATCTCATCTCCTACGATGGCAAGGATGAGACTATTTCATCAAACTGCAAGGTAGTCACATTGCTACCTATTGCAACAACCAGACTATCCCACGAATCTGATAGAGAACACAACAAACTGATGCACTTATCTTCATCTGAAATTTTCATATCAACAGATAACAACTAGCTTACCACAGTATTAAAGGCATTGATATGCTCTGTCACCGAGTCTCCATCCTTCATCCTGAGGTTATATATATTTTTCTGTAGGAACAATTTATTCACTAGAGACTTAGATTGGTAAAAGGTCCCTAACTTGTCCCACAAATTCTTCGCCGAAGCTTCCCCTGATACATTCAACAATACTGAATCTGTGATACACAACTATATTGTGCTCTTTTCCTTTCAATCCAACTTCGCCTAGTCTTTAGCAGACATTATTATTCATTTATGATCCAAATGGATCCAAGAATGTTGTCTAAGTCTTCATAAACTCTCTAAAAATCGTGCCAAAGATCAAAATATTTTAAAAAGATCAAATTATTCGCAAGAGGAAAACCCTTAGCATGGAAAAGAAACACTATCGGGAGGCCCAAAACCCATGAAAACAGAGAAAATAGAGTTATCGAAGGTAGAACAACAAAATACACAAGAGCCGTTGGATCTAGCTGATCAATGGTCCAGATCTGATCGGCGGTGGCTATTGGCGCTTATCGGCGGAACCACTTAAGAATTGCGATGGAAAACAGCGATATCGACACTTAACACATATATATGGCGATGGCAATTGGCGGAGTTAATATCGATCGATCAAGCGCACAGATCGACGACCCTTATTACATCGCAGGATCGCTATCGAGGGATTGCAGGAGCGCTCATAATGGCCTGGGGTTATTGTGATGAGCGATTGTGATATCGCAATTGGAGTGACTCGATGAACCGAACCCGATGGGCAATTAGGTGATAACGTATATATTTTGAAGTCTGATATGCAGGATTTTACAGTGTTTTTATATGTTTTCGCAGTTTTGTTTGTTAAACGAAAAGCGAAGAGGGAAGAGCCGATGCGATAAGCCGGACCTAAAAGGGTGCCTTAAGGCTATTCTATATAATTTCAAGTTTAGAGGAAAGCCATTTTAATGCATTTTTAGTGCATTTTCACAGTTGTAATATATTTCCGAAATGCAAAGGGACAAGCCCTTCCGATATGCGATAGCGACTTGTGGGTGGACCCGATAGAGGAATGAATCATAATTAAGGACTTTTAAAGTCTGAGATATGGAGTTTTGGCAGACTTTCTCTGTGAAAATACATTTTCACTATGAAAACAGAGGGCACCTATTTCAGGAGTTGTAGAGGCCCACGACACTCTTACGTTTCAGAATGGGTGGCCACCTCCTCTCCATGCGTTAAGCAATGATGGTATAACGCTGGCAGAGGGATTCAAAGCGTGCAGAGGCTGGGGAGACTGAGAGACAGGAACCGAAATGAATAGGAAACATTGGCTTTAAATCCACAGATAGAGAGCGTAGCAGAGGGCAGTATTGCAGGCAAATGTCGAGAGAGAGTTTGAACAAAGACAGAGAGCACTGAGGGAGTCTGTGTACTCATAGAGAAACTTGAGAGGATCAAGCAAAGCTCTTGTTATTGTAATCTATTGTGTGTGAGGCTCAAATTGAGCTCATTGTTGTAAAAAGAACTCTGCTTGAAGACATAATAGAGAGGCCACCACTGAAGGTTGGACCAGGGGATGTAGCCCAGGAGTATTGGGTGAACTCCTTATTAAATTTTGTTGTGTCATGTGTTGCCTATTATGTTTTCTATTTATTGCTTCATTATCTATGCATTTCACAATCTTATCGATCCATTGCATAAAATGACATAGACTAATCCATGCACATAAGTCTGTAATACCTTATTATTTTCTTAAATATCATTATCAGATCAAGTGGTATCAGAGCTTAAGGTTGCTAAGGTTAGACAAGTTTGTGCTGGACTGTTTGTGAATGATCACTAGGTCAAAGCTTAAATTAGGAGAAGGAGAATTGGTTGAAACTAACCCAGCAGTTGGTAGAGTCTATCCTAGGAGGAAAATGGAAAAAGAAATTCCCTTGGAATTAGACTCTCAGTTTATTGACAGTTTCATGACCATGAGAGCCATGGTAGAAGAAATGTATAGAGAATTTAAGAAAGGTCGAAATGAAGATTCTTCAACTTCCAAACAAGACAAAGGAATAGAAGAATCTCTTTGAGATGACCATTTTGAAGGAAAAAGGAAAGGAAAAGAGGCTCCTCTATCCACACCTCCTGATAGCTCTGAAAATACAAAGAAGAAAATATCTTTGATTAAATTAGATGTTAAATTTGATTTTCCAATATATGATGGAGATTCAAATGCATAGAAGCTAGATAACTGGATTAGACAGATTGATGTTTATTGCAGGGTGCAGAGCATTGATTGAGACAGAAGTAAAATCCAGCTGGATAGCCTACACCTTGGAGGAACTGCCTTGGTATGGTGGGAAGGCAAGAAACAAGCTGACTTGAATAAGGATAGTAAAATTCTTTCTATGTGGAGTGAATTTGTTTATGTAATTAAAAAACAATTCTATCCACTAGCTTATATGCAGCAAGCTATGATGAGTTGGAAAACTCTTTGCCAATTAAAAGGGAAAAGTGTACAAAGCTACACCCAAGAGTTTAGAAAAAGAGCTTTGATTATAGGCATTTCTTTAGACTCACTTGAAACTTTGTTGAAGTATATAGGTGGTCTACATAGTTATTTGAGGCATACCATTCTCATTTTTAACCCTACTAGCATAGATGAGGTATCTTTTCAAGCTACCCATCTAAAGGCTAGAGGCAAGAATGTGAACCTAGAGATTGGGGGGTCATCAAAACCCACTACAAGAAAAAACAAGGAAAAAAGGAAGTAGAAATGGAAAGAGAGGAAGGCCAATGTTGTACAAAAGGCCAAACCTTCATGCACTCACTGCAAGAAGGATGGACATGATGATGAACATTGTTGTTCTTTGCATCCAGAGTTGAAACCCAAGAAGTTCGATGGAAAGAAGAAGAAGACTGCTGTTGTTGTTTAAAGAGATTTGGGGTCAGACTCAGGTGATGAAACAACCATCACAGCCACAGGTATACAAGGTAAAAATTATGAAGCATCTACTAGTAATTCTGCCCAAAGTATTGATAGTGAAGAAAATGAGAGAAGAAGACATGATCTTTTTCATATTAGAGTTATTTCCAAGAATCAAAAGATTGATACTTTGTTTGATAGTGGCTCACAAGTAAACTTAATTTGTGAAGCAATTGTAAAGAAACTAGGATTACTAACCACACCTCACAAGAAACCATATCCATTAGGTTGGGTATGTGATAAAGCAAAGCTACAAGTGACTAGGCAATGTAAAGTTAGGTTTTCTTTTGGGTCAACATTTGTAGATGAGGTTGAGTTAGATATAGTTCCCTTGGATATATGTGGAATTGTTTTAGGAAGTCCTTACTTGTATGATAGAAAAGCCATCTTCTATAGAGATGAAAATAAGTATCAACTTGTTAAAGATGGAATAGAATATATTGTAAGAGCTTACAAACTCAAAAATAATTATACTCTCATAAACTCAGGGTAGACAAAAAGGATTGTAAATTCATACAAGCAATTTTCACTGATGGTTGTAAAGGAAAAGAAACCTGAAAAAACCAATGTATTTGAGGGCTGTGATGCTAAACAAAAAGCTGATTTAGAAAAGGTTGTTTCAGAATATGACATATTATTTCAAGAACCTAAAGGTCTGCCACCAAAAAGGGAAATTGTACATGATATTAATTTGTAGCAAGATGCTCCATTGCCTAACATCGGAATGTATAGGTTATCTGCTTTAGAGAATGCAGAAATCAAGAAGCAGGTACAGGAGCTACTCGAGAAAGGGTTCATAAGACCAAGCACATCGCCATGTGGATCTCTAGTAGTGTTGGTGAGAAATAAGGACAGTTCGTGGAGGATGTGCATTTATTACCGAGCACTAAATAAAATAACGATCAAGAATCATTATCTCCTTCCTCGCATTGATGATCTATTGGATCAGCTGAAAGAGGCTATTTACTTTTCCAAGTTGGACCTACATAGTGGTTACCATTAGGTCAGAGTAGTAGAGCAAGATGCATGGAAGACTGCTTTCAAAACAAAGCAAGAGCTGTATGAATGGCTAGTTATGCCTTTTGGCTTAACTAATGCTCCTGCCACTTCCATGAGAGTAATGAATGATGTACTCAGGCCTTTTATTGATGATTTTGTAATTGTATATCTAGATGACATTCTTGTATTCAGAAAAACATGGGAAGAACATTTGAAGCATGTAAAGAAGACTCTAGATGTTTTGAAAAAAGAAAATCTTTATGTTAAATTATCAAAGTGTGAATTTGGAAAAACATCTTTCAATTATTTGGGTCATATTGTAGGGGGTGGTGAACTGAAGATAGATCCCTCTAAGGTTGCATTCATTGTAAATTGGCCTAAACCCAAGTCTGCTATAGAACTTAGAAGCTTCCTAGGGTCAACACAATATTGGAGAAAGTTTATTGCCAACTTTTCCTTAATTGCAGCTCCCTTACATGCTTTGACAGGATTGAACAAGGTGTTTCAGTGGGGAGGCAAATAGCAGAAAGCCTTCTACACCTTGAATGAAAAAATTAGTACAACACCAGTACTAGCATTGCCAAATCTTCAACAACCATTTGAGATCGAAAGGGATGCCAGTGATTATCCATGGAAGCAGTGTTGATGCAACATGGTAAACCCATATGCTACCATTATGAGACTTTTAATTCTGCAGTAGTTAATTATCCTACATATGATAAAGAATTGTATGCATTAGTTCATAGTGTGAAGAAGTGGAAACAAAATAAAGTGCAACAATTAAGACAATATAGGTGGATGGGTTTCCTACAACAGTTTCATTTAGTCATCAGAAATAAAAATGGCATACACAATAAAGTTGGAGGTATGTTGTCCAGACCAATCATAAATGCATCTACTATACTTAAGCATAACTCAGTAATGCATGAAAGCTACATTGAACAATATGCTCAAGACATAGACTTTAAAGATGTATATGCAGCTTTAAGTAATGGCAAAAAGGTAGAAGAATTGGATTACTATGTTAAAGAACAACTCTTGTATCATTTTGGAAAGCTATGAATTCCACAAATAGAGATAATTAACATGACTAGGGAGGCACATATTTCTCTGATATCCAGTCATTTTGGGGTAAGTAAAATAGTGGTTGCAAAGATACTATTATTAGCCAAAAATGCATGAAACAGTTTCTGGATATGTAAGAGGGTGTACCATGTGTGCTAAAAGCAAGCCCAACAATAGAAAACTAGGCTTGTACACTCCACTACCAGTTCCTTCCCGTCCTTGGGAAATTGTTTCCATGGACTTTGTTGGGGGATTGCCAAAATCTAGAAAGGGACATGACTATTTATATGTTATTGTGGACAGGTTCAGCAAAATGTGTGTTTTAATACCTTGTAATAAGCAGATTACAACTGAACAAACAACGAAATTGTTCTTTCAGCATGTCTAGGTGCATATTGGGTTACCCACTTCCATAGTATCTAATCGAGACTCCCGATTTGTTGGGAAGTTTTGGTCAAGCCTGTGGGAATTAATGGACACCAGACTGAAGAAAAGCACAACGTTTCATCTACAGATAGATGGCCAAACAGAGGTAGTCAACAGGATAGTAATCCAGTTGCTCAAGGGTTATTGCAGCAAGCATCCCAAGCTTTGGGATGAACACTTTTGTTATGTGCAACATGCTTGCAACCGTGCAAAACATTCTTCTACACAGAGATCTCCTTTTGAGACCTGTTTTGGTTTCACACCAAGGTATCCCTTGGATTTTGTCTTTGAAAAAGACATAACAGTTGCTAGACACAGTGATGTGGACAACGCAACTAGATTCATTGAAAAAATCCAAGAAATTCATTAGGCAGTGCAGGAACAACTGGAAAAGGGCCAAGCCAAATACAAGGGCAAGGCATGATAAACACTAGGTGGAGCACAACTTCCAAGTTAGTGATCAAGTCTGGCTGTATATCAGCAAGGACAGAATGCAAGGTGAAGGAAAGAAGCTGAAGCCAATAAGCTATGGGCCTTTTAAGGTACTTGAGAAAATTGGTGAGAATGATTTCCGCCTTGATCTGCCAGCATACATGCACATCTATTCAATAGTAAATGCAAAAAATTTAAGATTGTTTGAACCTTCTTTAATTGAAAATTCTGAAGAGAAAAGTCAATTACCTTTCGTTGATGATTTGTCGCCTGAATACCTCAATGAGCTGCAGGAAGATACAGTTCTAGACAAGAAGGTGAGATCTACGTGCAGAGGGGATGCCGAGTACCTAAGAATAGGACTCAAAGGTTCAAAACCCAACAGTGCAAAATGGATAGAGATTGGGCAAGTGACGCAGCTGTATCCTCACTTAAGTGATGCTTGAAAACCAACTTTTGGTGGTCCAAAAGCCTTTTTCAGTGGGGAGGCGTGATCCAAATGGATCCGAGAATACTCTCTAAGTCTTCATAAACTCTCTAAAAATCGTGCCAAAGATCAAAATCTTTTAAAATGATCAAAGTATTCACAAGAGGAACACCCTTAACATGGCAAAGAAACACTATCGGGAGGCCCAAAACTTGTGAAAACAGAGAAAATGGAGCTATTGGAGGCAAAACAACAAAATACACAGTAGTTGTTAGATTTGGCTGATCAATAGTCCAAATCCGATTGACGGATCGCTATCGGTGGTGGCTATTGATGCTTATCGGCAGAATCACACTTATGAATTGCGATGGCGAAGAATTATATTGACGCTTAACACATATATATGGCGGCGACAATTGGCGGAGTTAATATGGACCGTCGGTCAAGCACGCAAATCGACGACCTGTATTACATCGCAAGATCGCTATCGGGGGATTGTAGGAGCGCTTATAACGGCCTGGGGGTATTGCGGTGAGCGATTGCGATATCGCAATCGGAGCGACCCGATGGGCAATTAGGTGATAACGTATATATTTTGAAGTCTGGTATGCGGGATTTTACAGTGTTTTTATATGTTTTCGCAATTTCATTTGTCAAACAAAAAGTGAAGAGGGAAGAGCCGATGCGATAACCTGGACCCGCAAGGGTGCCTTAAGGCTATTCTATATAATTTCAAGTCTGGAGGAAAGCCATTTTAATGCATTTTTAATGCATTTTCACAGTTGTAATATATTTCTGAAATGCAAAGGGACGAGCCCTTCTGATATGTGATAACGACTTGTGGGTGGACTCGATAGAGGAATGAATCATAGTTAAGGACTTTTAAAGTTCGAGATATGGAGTTTTGGAGGACTTTCTCTGTGAAAATACATTTTCACTGTGAAAATAGAGCACGGCCATTTCAGGAGTTATAGAGGCCGGCGACACTCTTACATTTTAGAATGGGTGGCCACCTCCTTTCCATGCATTAAGAAATGATGTTATAACACTGGTAGAGGGATTCAAAGCATGCAGAGGCCGGGGAGACTAAGAGACAGGAACCGAAACAAATAGGCAACGTTGGCTTTAAAGCCTAGACATAGAGCGCAACAGACGGTAGTCTTGCAGGAAAATGTCGTGACAGAGTTTGCACAAAGACAAAGAGCACTGAGGGAGTCCGTGTATTCATAGAGAAACTTGAGAGGTTCAAGTAAAGCACTTGTTATTGTAATCTATTGTGTGTGAGGCTCAAATTGAGATCACTATTGTAAAAAGAACTTTGCTTGAAGACATAATAGAGAGGCCACCACCGAAGGCTGGACCAGAAATGTAGCCCAGGAATATTGGGTGAACTCCTTATTAAATTTTGTTGTGTCATATGTTGCCTATTATTTTTTCTGTTTACTGCTTCATTGTCTATGAATTTTGCAATCTTATCGATCCATTGCATAAAATGACATAGACTAATCCATGCACATAAGTCTGTAATACCTTATTATTGTCTTAGATCTCATTATCAAATCAATTTATTACACGGATCTACTGCGATCCAATGATCTTTATGCACCAAAAAATTCTCCATCTTGAGTTTCCACAACTCAAAACTCTGACCATTAAATGTCTCGATCTCTATCTCTCTGTTTCTCGCCATCTTATTTCACCACAAGAATCGATCCTGCAGATATCCCACTGAACAGGGTTTACTATAGGCCCGAGAAAAACCCCTTAGCAGCAAAGGTGTCCCCTTGAAGCCAAAACAACTCTGATACCGAATGTAGGTTTTAACCCCATACAAAAATTACTGTCGAAAAATGTGAAACAAAAAATGCTAAATTTAGAAAGTGCTAAAAATAGAACTACTAAAAATAACACTTCTAAAAATAACATTTTGGCCAATGAGCATTTTGGCCACCTTGGGTGAGAGGTGAACTTGCTAAAAATAGCATCTTCTAAAAATAGCATTTTTGGGTCCCTTCCTATTTATAGCAGTCTTTGGTCTATCTATAGGAAGTAAATTCGAATTTGGTCTTACCAGCAGTTTGGAATATTAATTAATTAATTCTCCATGAGTTAATTAGTTAAGGAAAAGCAAACTTGAAGTCTTTGTGAGAACATGCAATTATTTCTCCACTAATTGTGGAATGTGTCCTTGATTTTCTCCACTGATTGAGGAATTAAGGATGAGTTCTATATTGAGAGGATCAGTTGACTTAATTTAACTTAGTCAAGTTCAATTATATTAATTTAACAAGTTGTTAAATTAATGAGATATAGTTTGTTGATGCTTGCATGCATGTGACAACTATTATTTTCAGATAATTGAGTATTCACTCATGGATAGCTCATGCATGTCAATTCAGATAATGACCTAGTTGAGATCAGAGAAGGGACAGTGTACTATCAGTTGGATGAATATTTTTCCTATAAAGGAATCTCATCCATGATGAGGATTTATCTCCTTCAGGTCTGTGCAGTTAGATTAGAGGTTATTGAGTGTGTGAAGAGGCCAATTCACACAAGTGGCAGCACTGGACCCCAAGGAAACTACATAAGGAAATAGGAGGCTTGGAGGGCAGAGGAGAAGGTTTGTAAGAAGCCTTTGACTATCTATGAGCAGCAGAGGGATTGTATTGAGAGCTGGATAGCTTCCAAGCTAAGGTTTTGTGAAGGGCAGACTATATTTCCACTTGTATGATAATACAAAAATGGGATTTTAGGCAGGTCCTTTCCCTGGGTAAATTCTTCTGTGTTATGTGTGATTGATTCCTTCTTATCAGTTATATGTGTTCTTATTGATGTTGCTCATGGTTGATTAAGCTTTCGCTAAATTGTTTGTAAAAGTAGATCAAGTGTTTTTCTTTAGTACATTACATTACCAGATTGATCTACAGTGAGAATTTCTACATGGTATCGAAGCTAGCTAATTTGTAGAAAAAGTTCTACATGGTATCAAAGCTAGCTTATTTGTAGGAAAAATTCTACAAAATTCTACATGGTATCAGAGCTAGCTGATTCATAGAAAACGTTCTACATGGTATCAGAGCTACTTGATTTGTAGAAAAATTCTAGAAAATTCTGCATGGTATGAGAGCATAGGTGATCAAGGAAGAACAATATACTAGAAGAGATTTCAAAGTTTGGGGCCTAGAGTTTGCAGAGAAGATTTGAAAATTTATGTACAAAATTTTCAAAAACAAATAGTAGATTTGGATTCCTTGCGGAAAAATACCCAAAAAAAAAAATCGGTTGAATCAGAGTTCGAACGAAGGAGATATTGTTGATTTAAAATCATCTCTTTTTCTAGAAAATTTCACGACAGCGGGAAAGTGGAAATAGATTGGTGTGCTAGCCAAGAACCTGTATGAAATTGAGGTACAAGATGCACGCAAAGCCTTGAGGAGCAAGGCAAATGTTAGATACCTGGTGGTTGAAAGGGAGAGTAAATTACCTCTCAACATGTAGCTGGAGAAGAAGTCTCAGACGATTGAGGAGCCACGATTGGTGCAGCAACTTCAAGAGGTTGTGGAGTAGCCACAACAGGGGACGCTGAGTGGAGATCGAGTAGAGACATCTACTCATGCAGAGACCTCCATTAGGGGGAAACTTCGAGTTAGGTGGCAAGAGGGATCACATGCAAGCATACCTCCAAGTAGGAGGTGGGGTGATGTGGAGTGATTGTCCCAAGGAGGAGGGGTAGGATCCTTGAGGTACCCAACCTCTTGGATGAGACCTTGCTACGGGAGCCTCAATGTGGAGTAGCAGGAACTAATTGATTAGGTAGAGACAGATGCAGATGGAGTGGCAGAGAGAGCTACGGTGTAGAGAATCCCAGGACAACGCAAGCATGCAGTCTACAACAATGCGAGAGGCACAATTGTGTTGTACAGTGCAGGGTAGTACAGAGAAGGGTGCAATGGTGCGAGATGCATGGAGATGTTGCAGTAGCGCAGAGGTCAGAGAGGGAGAACTTGTCAGCAGTAGGTAGAGCTTCAGCATCAGAGTATGTTTCTAGCCCAACAGAGTGGTCAATTGGGATTTTTTTTGTTCTGTGTGTTGCTGGAGAAACCACACGTGGTAGATGTGTTGCATGCAGAACATTCTAGAGTTACAGGATTGGGTTCGAGAAGAATCTTTTCTTATTGAGAGGGAGTGTTGAAAAATGTGCAACAAGAAATTATAAATTTAGAAAGTGACAAAAATAGAACTGCTAAAAATATCACTTCTAAAAATAGCAGTTTGGCCAATGAGCATTTTGGCCACCTTGGGTGAGAGGTGAAACTGCTAAAAGTAGCATCTTCTAAAAATAGCATTTCTGGGTCCCTTCCTATTTATAGCAGTCCCTGGTCTATCTATAAGAAGTAAATTCGAATTTGGTCTTACCAGCAGTTATGAATATTAATTAATTAATTATCCATGGGTTAATTAGTTAAGGAAAAGAAAACTTGAAGTCTTTGTGAGAACATGCAATTATTTCTCCACTAATTGGGGAATGTGTCATTGATTTGCTCCACTGATTGAGGAATTAAAGATGAGTTCTATATTGCGAGGATCAGTTGACTTATTTTAACTTAGTCAAGTTCAGTTAGATTAATTTAACAAGTTGTTAAATTAATGAGATATAGTTTGTTGATGCTTGCATGCATGTGACAACTATTATTTTCAAATAACTGAGTATTCACTCATGGATAACTCATGCATGTCAGTTTAGACAGAGACCCAGTTGAGATCAGAGAAGGGACAATGTACTATCAGTTGGATGAATATTTTTCCTATAAAGGAAGCTTATCCATGATGAGGATTTATCTCCTTCAGGTTTGTGCAGTTAGATCAGAGGTTAGTGAGTGTGTGAAGAGGCCAATTCACACAAGTGGCAGCATTGGACCCCAAGGAAACTGCACAAGGAAATAGGAGGCTTGGAGGGCAAAGGAGAAGGTTTGTGAGAAGCCTTTGACTATCTATGAGTAGCAGAGGGATTGTACTAAGAGCTGGATAGCTTCCAAGCTAAGGCTTTGTGTAATCCGGACTATATTTCCACTCGTATGAGAATACAGAGAAGGGGTTTTAGGCAAGTGCTTTCCCCGGGTATGTTCTTCTGTGTTATGTGTGCTTGATTCCTTCTTATCAATTATATGTGTTCTTATTGATGTTGCTCATGGTTGATTAAGCTTCCTCTAAATTGTTTGTAGAAGTAGATTAAGTGTTTTGCTTTAGTACATTGCATTACCAGGTTGATCTACAGTGGGAATTTCTACATGGTATTGAAGCTAGTTGATTTGTAGAAAAAGTTTTACATGGTATCAAAGCTAGCTGATTTGTAGGAAAAAATCTACAAATACATGGTATCAGAGCTAGCTAATTTGTAGAAAAAGTTCTAGATGGTATCAGAGTTAGCTAATTTGTAGAAAAATTCTAGAAAATTCTACATGGTATGAGAGCACAGGTGATCAAGGTAGAACAATATACTAGAGGAGATTTCAAAGTTTTGAGTTTTGGGCCGAGAGTTTACAGAGAAGATATGAAAATTTATGTACAAAATTTTCATAAACAAATAGCATATTTGGATTCCTTGTGGAAAAATACCCAAAAAAAAAAAAAAAAAAAAAAAAAAAAGACTGAATCGGAGTTCGGATGAGGGAGATATCACTAATTTAAAATCAGCTCTTTTTCTAGAAAATTTTGTGACAGCGGGAAAGTGGAAATACATTGGTGTGCTAGCCAAGAATCTGTATGCACTTGAGGTACAAGATGCATGTAAAGCCTTGAGGAGCAAGGCAAAAGTTATATACTTAGTGGTTGAGAGGGAGAGTAAATTACCTCTCGACATGCAGTGCCAAAAGAGGTATCAGATGATTGTGGAGGAGCCATGATTGGTGCAACAACTTCAGGAGTTGGTGGAGCAGCCACAATAGGGGAAGCTGAGTGGAGATCGAGTAGAGAAATCTACTCATGCAGAGACCTCTAGTAGGGGGAAACTTCGAGTTAGGTGGACAGAGGGATCACATGTAGGCATACCTCTAGGTAGGAGGTGGGGTGATGTGGAGTGATCGTCCCAAGGAGGAGGGGCATGATCCTTGAGGTACCCAACCTCTTTGATGAGACCTTGCTACGGGAGCCCCGATGTGGAGTAGTAGGAACTGATTGATTGGGTAGAGACAGATGCAGATGGAGTGGCAGAGAGATTTACAATGTAGGGAATCCCAGGACAGCACAAAGCATGCAGGCTGCAGCAATGCGAGAGGCACAATTGTGTTGCACGGTGTAGGTTAGCATAGAAAAGGGTGCAATGGTGCGAGATGCATGGAGATGTTGTAGTAGCGCAAAGGTCAGAGAGGGAGCACTTGTCAGCAGCAGGTCGAGCTTTAGCATCAGAGTATGTCTCTAGCCCAACAGAGTGGTTAGTTAGGAGTTTTTTTGTTCCGTTTGTTGCTGGAGCAACCGCACTTAGTAGATGTGTTGCATGCAGAACATTCCAGAGTTACAGGATCATGTTTGAGAGGAAGCCTTTCTTGTTGAGAGGGAGTGTTGAAAAATGTGCAACAAGAAATGCTAAAAATATCACTTCTAAAAATAGCAGTTTAGCCAATGAGCATTTTGGCCACTTTGGGTGAGAGGTGAAACTGATAAAAATAACATCTTCTAAAAATAGCATTTCTGGGTCCCTTCCTATTTATAGCAGTCCCTGGTCTATCTATAGGAAGTAAATTTGAATTTGGTCTTACCAGCAGTTTGTAATATTAATAAATTATTCTCCATGAGTTAATTAGTTAAGGAAAAGCAAACTTGAAGTCTTTGTGAGAACATGCAATTATTTCTCCACTAATTGGGGAATTTGTCCTTGATTTGCTCCACTGATTGAGGAATTAAGGATGAGTTCTATATTGAGAGGACCAGTTAACTTAATTTAACTTAGTCAAGTTCAATTAGATTAATTTAACAAGTTGTTAAATTAATGAGATATAGTTTGTTGATGCTTGCATGCATGTGACAACTATTATTTTCAGATAACTGAGTATTCACTCATGGATAACTCATTCATGTCAGTTCAGACAGAGACCCAATTGAGATCAGAGAAGGGACAATGTACTATCAGTTGAATGAATATTTTTCCTATAAAGGAAGCTTATCCATGATGAGGATTTTTCTCCTTCAGGTTTGTGCAGTTAGATCAGAGGTTAGTGAGTGTGTGAAGAGGCCAATTCACACAGGTGGCAACACTGAACCCCAAGGAAACTGCACAAGGAAATAGGAGGCTTGGAGGGCAGAGGAGAAGGTTTTTGAGAAGCCTTTGACTATCTATGAGCAGTAGAGGGATTGTACTGAGAGCCAGATAGCTTTCGAGCTAAGGCTTTGTGTAATCTGGACTATATTTCCACTTGTATGATAATACATAGATGGGGTTTTAGGGAGGTCCTTTCCTTGGGTAAATTCTTCTGTGTTATGTGTGATTTATTCCTTCTTATTAGTTATATGTTTTCTTATTGATGTTGCTCATGGTTGATTAAGCTTCCGCTAAATTGTTTCTAGAAGTAGATCAAGTGTTTTGCTTTAGTACATTACATTACCAGGTTGATCCAAAGTGGGAATTTCTACATGGTATCAGAGCTAGCTGATTTGTAGAAAACGTTCTACATGGTATCAAAGCTAGCTGATTTGAAGGAAAAATTCTACAATTACCAGCGTATGAATTCTAAAAACATAAAATAAACAATGGCAAGAGCATAAAAGATAAAACATATATACACAAATATTTTCCCCTGGATCCCAAAACCCGGACTATTAGATTGATTTTTCATTATATTCCTTTCAATGTTACAATACATATATATACATGCCGAAGCATCCATAAACCCAAATTAGAACATAACCATAGTTCCCTTGACCAGATCTACAAAATACCATGGGTAGAAAACCATCATGCCCAAAAACATGTGTGAAAACCGTGCAAAAAACCTTAGGTAGGTCTACCCACCTAATATAGGTTCTTGGGTCGCTGCTCCGGGCCTCATAGATAGGGGTTGCCACCCCCCTGTGAATCCCCTACTGTGCATAGTGCAACAAATAGTGGTGTCTATCACCGCACCGCATGTGGGGCTAGTTGTGGAAAGAATATAATACACACCCAATAGTGTGTCCATTAGAATTCACTTTACATTACATTGAGTTACAATGAATATGGCCCATAATGGTGATGTGGCTAAGAAAACTCATGACAAAACTCAACATGACGCTGCTGACATGTACTTGTTGACTGGGGATTCCATGTCAAGCTGCTGCACTGCTGAGTGATAGATGTACTCTTGGTGTGCTTTGTCTTCTCCTCCGCATGGCATAGTGTTGCGGGGTCTTCGACGATCATGGTCTTACTTGATGGTTCCATGCATGTGCTCCTCTCGCTTATTGCTTGATGTACTTGGTACGTTCATCTAGTTGCAAGAAAGTTTTCTAGCACGTTCGCTCCTTCTTCATCCCATTCGTTGTATCACCATGATCTATCAGTGTACCTATTCCTACAATTCACTCATGACGGGACAACATCAAATCCAAAACCTCCTAGTCTAGCATGATGCATTATTCTCGTGTTCTAAGTGACAAGGAGGGAGGACAACTAACTAAGATAGCACAGAGCACAGCTCAGGCTAGAATGAGGAACTCTGGGAGGATAAACTGCACTGTTGGGAAAAATTGTGTAGTGACCACTGGGAGACATAATTTCTCAGTGAAGGACACCAATGGTAGCTGCAAGGTGGGACCTTGAGGGGGTCACTTCTGTGTATTTGCTGGAGGGAACACAAGACAAGGTCGTAGGGGACCTATTGGGAAGTTCTGTGCAATTTCTGAGAGCAGTGCAGGATAGGCGGTAGAGGGAAAACTGTGCATGTCTGAATACTTTCTGAAAGTAGTGCAAGACAAGGCAGTAGAGGGCTAACTGGACATATATGCGAAGATTCTAAAGGAAGTGCAGAGAAAGGAAACAGAGCACCAGCTGGGCATGCTTTCGCAGTTTTGGAGATCAGTGCAGAGCAAGGTAGTAGAGGGATCAACTGAGCATGACTACGTAGTTTTGGAGAACAGTGCATGATAGACAATAGAGGGCCACTTGGGCATGTCTTCGTAGTTTTGGAGAACAATGCCGGACAGGGATGTAAGAGATCTGTTAGATATGTCTGTTCAGTTTCTGAAGGCAGTGCAAAGCAAGGAAGAAGAGGGCCAGCTGGGCAGTTCTGTGAAATTTTGGAGAAAAGTGTAGACCCAGGTCTCAATGTAGTGTAGGCTTTAAGCAGACAAGAAGGAGTCTTGATGACTGTGCTTGAGAAATGCACATATGAGTTTGGACATGGATGCAATTTTTTGTGCAGTTCTTGGAGGCAGTCAGGCTACTTACCTCTGGGATTGTGCAATGCAGCTGACCTAGAAGACAACCTCAAGCACTACGCAATCCTGGGCAGTAAAGCAGGGTCACTAAGGGCTTAGATTGCATAGTGCAACTTAGTCAAGATCCGATGGAAGTGGTTTGTTCGGTTAGACAAATTTTCAGGAAAATGGCTAAGTATTGAAAGCAGGTTAACTTGTGTAGACTTGATATTGTGATCATACACTTAGAATACTTCAACGAAGAGAAAAAACAGGCCACCAATAAAACAAGAAAAAAATGCCCTCAGTGATATTGTCTTAAAGATGAAAGCAACAAGCCCAACACTTGAGATAGAACTTCGGACGACTATGATGACACTTGCGCAAAAGTGCTTACAACTTTGTGTGAGTATGACGAATGTTACATCACAAAGACAACCCAAATATAGAAAGCCAAACCTTTAAACTCACCAAAACAATCAATATGCCAAAATATGACTACTGGTAAAACAAGAAAAAGGGTGAAAAGACTCCACAAGAGCTCATGGGGTGAGCTCGAGTGTTTGCAACCATCAAAGGAAAAACCAAGGAAGGCTATGAAATTTGGATGTAGGCCAAAATTTTTGGAGGGTGTTACAACCGCTACAACACTTGGTGACACATTGGTTGAATATCAACTTCTTATTTTTGGTTCATTTATAGTGCAGGTCCTTGTTCTTTCAGGGAGTATTGATTCGTTGTGGATCACTTTGGCTTCCCCACTTACCCCGTGGATAAATACGATTCACCTTGTACCAACTCAATTGAACACAACACAAAATTCAACTAGATCACAATGTTTCAAATTAGGAAGGGTAATTTGGCTCGTGGGATTAAGATTTTCAAAGTATAGTTTTTCATATCTGGTGTTTCTCTGCTACCAACAGGCCTAGATAGTACCCCGATGGAGTCACATAGGAACACGAGCATTTCTCCACTCCCAGCGAGCCTAGAAAATACCTTGGTGGAGTTGCCTGCTTCATCTCTCTGCGCAAGAATCCTTTCTCTTATTTTGAATTTGTTATTTTTTGAAAGAGAACTGTGCACAAACACTTAATTATTTTTGGGGAAAAAGAGAGATCCCGACTTATTGAGAGTAGGAGAGGTTGTTTCTTCAAAGAAGCATATGAAGACCTCTGATTCAGGTTTCCTCGTTTATATTTTCCCCTTCTTTGTTTCTACTAGTTGAATAAGCTTGAACACATGAGAGAATAAAACTTAGTACAGGCATGAGGTTTCCCAGACTGGACACGAGTTCATGGTTTGACCAAAACTTTCCTTACAGATGGATCTTATTTTACATCAATACCTCATCGACCAGAAGTTACAACCAAGCACAAATAAGACGAAAACAAAATTGGCCAAGTGTTGCAGTGTCACAAGACTCTTTGAACTTCAACCACTTACCCATTCAAAAGCCAGAACACAGGTCCAGGAACAACACTTATTTGTGTAGTTCTCACAAATGAACATCTCAACACGAAAGGAAAAACAAGAGGATAGGAAAGGCGTACACAACAAGGAAACAAAACTAGCAGACAATAAAGAAAAATGACTAAAGAAAACAGGATGTAAAACCAGAATAAGAAAACCATGATGGACTATGAGTGCAAGGAAGGGAAAACTAAGATGCAACTAATCCTACTCCTATCCTAACAGCTAAACAGTTGGGGTTACGTGAAATTAAATTTCCAGTGAAGCCACCATAGTCACTCCCGACCCGCATCCACAAAGATATAAATGATTAACACATATAAAAAGTAGTGTGCAATAGAAAATACAAAAACTTGAACAAGATGCACATGGAAAGGAAGGTCTTTCCTATGGGAAGAAAGATGCGTCATAACCACCCAATACACGTGCTTACCTCTTTGATGGATATCACTTTTCAACAAACCTCGAAAGCCTTTTGTGGGTGTGTCCTCATCTGCACTAAGCTTTTCAGTAAGCGTGAGGAAGGATTGAAGCTTATTGCCTACAACATGGTTTGCTAAGTAAGATTGTACGCATTCAATGATTAGATCATGAAATTCATGATGGCTATTTGGATAGCCTCGTGGCCTGTGAAAGGGTGAATTCTCGATTTGACAGACAGGATCACATTGGGAATCTTGTAAGGAAAATAAATATGATCATTCTAAACAATCATGCCAAGACAGTGAGGACCTTCCCTAACCATCAGTGCAGGCTGAAGTGCCTCACATGCTTGACAAAAATCTGAGGAGAAAGATGCTAAACAATGAAGAGTAGAGAGCACGAAGCAACTGTCATCGTATGTGATGTTGGGAAAATGATAAGTCGAATGACACTCACCCAAGATAGAGGAATGATCAAATGATTTGGTTGAGATGTTAGATTCCTAGTTTGAAATGAACAAAGGAAAATTTCTTTGAACAATCTTGCGAACACTTTGAACAATGGAACCAAGTTCGTTGTGAGCTAGACATGATGGACCACCTTCCTGCAATAGGTGAAAAATTATGCAGGCACCATGGTCATCATAGGAATTTGAAAAGGATTTCAGCACTATGAACACGTGAAATTAGTTGGGGCATGGTGAATGGAGAGGAACTTGATTTGTGTGATAGCTTGTGTGCTCATCATCACCTAGGGGGATTTCTGGTGTGATGAGCGGAGATATTTGCAATGCAAGGATCGCAAGAAGGCCGAGGAGCTGATCATGAAGAGGGAAATTCGATAAGTATGATTACGAGAAAAGAGAATCTTTGAGATGATCAACTTCAAAATCACATGATTTCATGATAGATGAACATTCCCAACTCGAGTTTGATGTGAGAGATTTTCATGAAGACAGATGCATCATGACAGATTCGTGAATTTGGTCATAAGTGATATTTTTAAAATTTCAGAGATCACATCAGGAATACAAAATATTTTTAGCACGTGAATTCACATTGAGTGCAACCATGCTCATAGATAGATTTTCCATGAGAAACTAGATTTGATTGGGCTCGAGGGGCTTACTAGAGTTGCAAGGTCTTGACATAACCATCAATGGATGTTGAAGTGCTTTGACTCCCTAGCACGTCTCAAGACTTTCCATAATTATAGAATTGTATTTTGAAGCTTGAACCAATTCATGCATGGATTGAAGATGGTTTGTTGTTTTTCTGATTTCAAAACTACTCTCAGGATGGCAGCCATCTTTGTCACAGGTTGCACCATATTTTTCAGTTTCAGAAAGCTAACTTGAAGAGTTATCTTCATGCAAGGGAAGAGATGACATGTAATGGGAAGAACGCTCTATTAGACTTTTTTCAACTTCCTCATGGACAACCTCATTGCCTTTTGTCAATTGAGGAGATAACTCATCGAATGAAGACAGAAGAGAACTGTAGGAATTTATAGGGTAAGTTCCTCAGACAGAACACCAAAGGACACTGCTCACAAACAGATCATAGATCAATACGCCAGTATTTTGACGTGGTTAAAACCGTCAAAGAGGGAAACAGTCCATGACCTGAGCCAACACGGCCACTTCAGGCAATTTATTAATAAAATAATGAAAATTTACATGAGCTTCTCTCGTGAACGGTTAACCTACAAATGACCCTCTATCCGCTTTAAATAGAATTCATGGACTAATCAGGTATTAAGCCATGGATCAAGTGTCGGCAATACTGAGGAGAGAATGAACCGTCAGATCACTACATATCGTGATCATCAGATTGTAAGTTACAAATGTACATAGTAAAGAAACACACTTTACCTAACTCTAGACTAGACCAAGTTATACTTAACTATTCCTATGTGTCGGAATATCCTAACATCCCCCCTTAAGAACAACTTGGGATAGGATTGAAGGATTTACAAATATGACATAATAGGAGAAGGAAGGAGGCACTAGAGCCTATCCCCCCTTGGTGACAACTTCTTGAACTCCAACCATAAATCGAAGTTTAGTAAACTTCACCTCTGTGAGATCCTTTGTAAAGATGTATGCAACTTGATCATCTGTTGAACAATATTGCACTTCAAGAACATGGTCATGAATGAGCTTTCTGATGAAGTGCATGTGTAGTTCAATGTGTTTTCTCGCCGATGCTGGACTGGATCTTTGCATAGTTGAATGGCACTTTGATTATCACACCAAAGTGTACTTAGATGCTGCTGCTGAAAGCCAAACTCTAATAGGATCTGACGAAGCCACAAGGCTTCCTTACTAGCTTCTACGGCACCATGATATTCTACTTCTGCTGAAGAAAGAGAAATGGCACCTTGTTTCTTGCAAGCCCATGTAATAGGTCCTAAACCAAGAGTGAACACATAACCGGCAGTAGACTTCCGATCATCAGAGTCACCAGCCCAATCGGAATCAGTGAAACCAACCAATAGAGGAGATGCTTCATCACTGTAATGAATGCCAAACTGAACTGTACCTCGAACATAACGAAGTATTCTTTTAGCTGCTTTCTAATGACTTTCATGTGGGGTTTGCATAAACTGAGCAATAAGACCAACAACAAAGGAAAGATCAGGCCGAGTATGGGTTAGATACAAAAGTCTTCCTACAAGTTGACGATATAAGGTAGCATCAACTTCAGGGGAAGTACAAGTGACTGAAATTTTGGCTCCAGGCTGAAAGGGAGAAGGAGGTGGCTTACAATCTTCCATGTGAAAATGGAGTAGAAGATCATAGGCATACTTGGATTTGGAGAGGAAAATACCTTCCTTGGATTGCAAGACTTGAAGACCGAGAAAATAATGCAAGTGTACTAAGTCTGTCATTTCAAACTTCTTTTTAAGGCTGGACTTCACATGGATGATAAGGTTGGGATCACTACCAGTGAGGATAAGATCATCAACATACAGAACAAGACTGATAAGAGACTTGCCCACTTTCTTAGTGTAGACAGTATTGTCAGAATGACACCTAGAAAAGCCAGATTCTAAAAGAAAGCTATCCATTTTGGCATACCAAGCCCGAGGAGCTTGCTTGAGACCATAAAGGGATTTCTTAAGCCGACATACAAGACTTGAGCCTTTTTGTATAAACCCAATAAGTTGTTCCATATAGATTTCTTCATGAAAATCCCCATGCAAGAAGGCATATTTAACATCCATGTAATGGACTTCCCATTTGAAAGAGGCAGCAAGGGAAAGAACAAGGCGAACAGAGTTCATTTTGGCAACAGGGGAGAAGGTTTCAGTATAGTCAATGCCTTCAACTTGTGAAAATCCCTTAGCAACAAGACGAGCTTTATGTTTATCAACTTTCCCATCTGGTCCATACTTGGTTCTGTAAACCCATTTGCATCTAACAAGTTTTCGTCCCTTTGGTAGAGGAACAAGATCCCATGTATAGTTTTCCAATAATGAATGATATTCTTCATTCATAGCTGCGTCCCAATCTGGATGGCCTGAAACTTCTGTAAAGGTGTCAGGATCATAATTTGCTGAGACTTGAGCCAGTAAAGAAGAGGCTCTTTCGAACTGAGAACGTGTATAGCGCTGATCTGTAGGATCACCGACAAGATCACCTGCTGCATCTCGAGTAGCACAGACCCATTTTGGAAGTGAAGGAGCTGAAGGAGGATCCTGAGAAGGTGGGGGAGGATTTTCATCCTCACTTTCATCATCTTAAGAAGAAATATGTTCAAAAGTAGAAGAGATAGGGAGAGGTGGCATATGTGCCGAACTAGGCTCGTAGGCTGATTTATTTTCATCAAACTTTACATCTCTTCTAATGATAACATTTTTGGACTTAAATGGAATAACTCTATATCCTTTGACATCTTCAGAATATCCAACAAAAATACATTTTTCACTCTTAGGTTCTAAAGCTTTATGTTTCTCATCTGGAATATGGACCCATGCTTCACTTCCAAAAACAAAAAAGTGACTCACATCTTGTTTAATTGAGCTCCATGCTTCTTCTCGAGTGATATTCTTTAAATCCTTAGTAGGAGTGCGATTTAGTATGTAATTTGCACAGTTAATTGCTTTTGCCCAATAGTTAAGACCAAGTTCTTTAGATTGAAGCATACAATTAGCCATTTCCTTTAAGGTGCAATTCTTCCTTTCAGCTACACCATTTTGTTGTGGAGTATATGGAACAATATGTTGCATTTGAATTCCATTCTCAGTGCAAAAGTTGATGAAGTCGTTTT
>APFE031671502.1:54869-77441 GCA_000404065.3 Pinus taeda | reverse complement strand
CATGAAATAAACTTTTATCTTCATGAAAGTGCGTGAACTTTGTTGCACTATAATTTATCATCTGAGATGAGTGGGTTGCCATCAAGTACAACATATTTATCATAATTCCAACATAAATTCCATGGTTGGTAAAGGAAAACGAGCCTTTGATTAGAAAAGTAATAGTACTATCCTAAAGGGGGGCACGGGAAGGAAGAGAAAGGCTTGTTGATTACCTGTAGATTAGTCCACACAATAAACAACAATCATGAAAGTCTAAAAACACTTATTCAATAATAACCATATCTAAGCAACAAATTAGTTCATTAAATTTAGTAAGTAATTAAAGAAAGATATACCACAAACATAACAAGAATAGTCCTACTATATCTATGGTACATGTATGAAAAAGTGTTAGCTCATAGAGCTTCTGATTGTGAATGGAATATCCGAAGTACATTGTCATATAGATGAAACACTAAATCTGGTAGTGGAACATGAATCCACAACATGCTTCTCTAAATAATGATTTATCTCCTATGAACTACAAGAGAAGCCAAGGCAAGACTCCAAGGATCCAAGCCCCTAGCTTGAGTTATGACTCTTCACCTCCTATTTTTGTTCATATTCTATACATGACTCTTTACATTCTATGTGTGGTTATTCTCATTCCACATGTGTCTCTTAGACTTCATTACATACCATTTATTAGAAAAGACAAATTACATATGAGATGGTGGTTATATAATACAAAATTGATAATAGGATAAAGTCTTATCAAATTGAAAAATCATTTTCTTCCTCATGGAGCTCATTGGGAATGTATGTGTGCCATGCTCTGAACTCCATTGAGATGAATTTGTCCCAAACTAGAAAGTGCCCTACATAACACATCTTCACCTCCAGTGCTTCCGTCAATATGGTCTTGCAGCTTGTCTATACATTATTCCATAGCCATGATAGTTCCATATGAGCTTTGACTAGTGTGATGGCATATTGCAGAATAATGTCTTTGGCAATCTCCAAGCCTTCCTATTTTGATGCTTTCTTTATATTTTCTATGAATTTCCAGATCTCCTAGAAGGTGATTTCCCTGCCTATGAGTTCTTCAAGTGATCATATTGAGGGAATCCCATGTTTTTGTGCTAGATAATCGAAACGATTGTGTAGTCAATTATAAGCGGCAATGGTGCTAATTGACTATTATCCAAGACACATGTAGTTCTACTAGTGGAGTCTCAGTTGAACTTTGTCTATCTTAGCAACAATATTGTCTTTTCTTTCCAAATGTTGTGGAGCATCTAGATACTTTGCATCCCATTTCTAAAGTTTCTCAATCACTCTTATTGACATTTTCATGAGTTTAACCACTTCTTGTGATTTCTTCTGAATGCCAACAAGAGGAGCCACCACTTATTGTAGCAGTATCATGTCATCATTTAACTATGCCATGGTGTCCTCCATTGGCCCCAGTTGCTACTGCATGGATGACTACCATTATATGTTGCTAAAACTCTACGAAGATAACCATTGATTCTCTACAACAAGGTGTTTCTCTTGTTGCTTCACCGCAACTAGTTCTCTACTTAATCTAGACTTCTCATTCAAAAATATTCAAAGTTATCATGTGTTGTTGTAGAAAAAGAAAAAATTTCGGCTATGATTTCCTTAATATTCCTTATGGTATTATAAGTTATCACCTTCTCTATAGATACTGAGGTTGGGTTATGAGGATCATTTGAGAAGTATCTTCATCTCTATTGCATGATCCTCCTCTTGCATTGATCAAACACGACATTGCACACATCCATGACTTTGTCTTTAGGTGGAGGTGTGATTCCCATTTCTCCAAATGGAAGATGACCACCCATGATCAGAGGTTCTTCTAGCAAACCTATTTCATCATACATGGGTTAGATTCTATCCTCTTCCTCTAACTCTTCTTCCATCTCCTTAGTCAATTTTCCTTCTTCCAGTCTTTGTGTTTCTTCTTCCTCCTGGGACTGCCTTTATTGTTCCTCTTCTATTCTTCTCCTTTCCTCTTCTTCTTCATGTTGATTCCTAATAAACTCATCTTTCTTCTTTTTCTCCTCTTCTTCTACTTCTCTCCTTTCTTGTTTTACTTGAGTAGCTCATGTGTTCAAAGGACCAACTTTCCATTTCTTGATTCTTTCTCCCCTTGAATCATACTTGATCCTCTTCCTAGGAGCTACACTCTTTTCTTGAGGGGTTATATATTCTACCTCCTACACCTACATATCTTGAGTTGGTGGATCTTGGAGTGAACTAGTCTCCATCCCTAAATGTTTCTTTCTAAATACATTGTACCAATTCTTCACCTTCTCATCTTCTGTGGTAGACATTGATGAATATCCACAATATAAATAGATCCTTTAGCAATTCTTCCTACGCACTCTCTTGGGATCCTATCCATGAAAGTATTTAGTTGTGAATTGCAGCTGACCTAGCTCTTGTATTTCTGTAGTTGTTGTCTCGTGGCTCTAGAATTTGATCCTCAAGGACTCCTGTGGCGATTTCTTCCTCCTATGAAGGACTCTTGTCAAACCATTGTCCAAATGATATGCTACTTATTGCATGACCACCTTACTGCTCACATATCATGGCATGACATGAGGGGAGATATGTCACCCAAAACATCGAATATATGTGCCCTCAGGTGTTGCAAACCAAGCCACGATATCATGTTCCTTCACCAGATCAATCATGCATGGAGGATCAATCTCAAATATCATGTGGAATATAACTACGAAGAAGTACTCAACCAATTTGTCATATGTTACTTTGAAACTTGATTTTGACAACACTCTACAATGGATGTAAACTGGGAACTTGTTATGAGGGTTCCAGTTCTAGTACATTCCTAGGGAATCATATTGTGCACAGATTCCATCTAAAAGAAATGTAGACATATAGAATTTTGGTTCTTGATTCACCCTCAAATATGTGTTTTCCTACCCCACATGATGCCACAACTCAAATGACAATATATCTTCCAAATTGAAGATATTACCATGGGTAACCACCATATTGAGCATATATATCCATTTTTCCTCGAACACCTTGTCATTCTTACGCCCATGCAACCGACAGCACATGGCAATAATATATTGATATACATCTCTTAGAATCTTGGTCGAATAAACTGCGAATAGGTGACAACGAAACTTAGTAGGCTATTGAAACCAAGATTTAATGATGTCACTTGTGTCGAGATCGACCCATCTGATGTAGAAGTCATTATTTCTATATTCTATGGGCCTAAGAATCTTGTAGTAAGTATTCATGTATTATCAATAATAGGGGGTGAGATGACTGCCATTTTCACTACAAAGCATAAGACTAGAGTCATCAATGTGTGTAATAATACACTCAATCACTTCCACATATGGAATCGTCATGTGAACCTCTATATCCTTGACTGCTTGATAATGATGTATATTTCCAAGTCCTCCAAGATGTCATGAAATCGTTTTTTCATGAACGTGTCTTTTATGTTGCTCCATGTGACCTCAATAGACTCATCAATGAAGCATTGTGTGTCTGCATATATGGGAATGGTTGGCTTTTTCACTTCAACGACTTCCTTAGTGCTTGCTTCTGAGGCTTCTTTGGAGGCCACCTTATGTGTAACGGGAGGCATGGATCTAATAGATGATGAAAGAGTGACAATAATTATAGCTTGAACACCTGTTTATGGAAGCACACTCATGGTGACAAGATTAGCTTTATGAAATATCCTAACTATGCAACAATATATTAGAAAATCATATTCAAAGAGCCATTAAATGTAATTGAGAATGCAAACCTATCAATGACAACACATAGCTACATGCATGGGCAGAAAATCTACATGCAAATAAGGACACACTTTCAAAGCACGAAGGGGATTTCAAGGGTCATTCGGGGATTTGTAGTGTGCTCATGTGCTCAAGCAAGAGAAGCAAAACCTCAAGGGCACACTCTAAAGATATTAAGGAATGAGTCTTCGGGCCTTCAAGCCTTCATGGTGTGCTCATGCGCTCAAAGAGACCAGTAGGATGCACTGGTACCATCCAAAGAGATGAAGTCATGAAGCTTCGGGCCTTCAAGGTTCATTCATGCGGTCAGGGAAAATGAGGGCGCACTAGTGCATGCCAAAGAGATAAATGGAAAACATTCAAGCCTTTGTGTTGTTCTCATGTGTTCAAGGAGGGTATAGTTATTCATGAAGAAGGAGTGTGCTCAAGAGGAAAACTTGTCTTTTTCTGAGCACATATTTCTGAGTTGATCGGGCTTCAGATTCAAGAAGTGTGCTCTGCCATAGAATGGCTCAAGGACAAGTCTAGAAGGGAGATTACATAATATAAATATGAAGAGGAAATATCTAAAAACTTTTATGGATTTTGTCACAATGATGATTGGAATGTGAAAAGTCAAGGAATATCAAGAGTTTCAACCTGTGATAACAAATTAAACTTGTAGAGGAAAGATTGAATAGAAACTCTGGTAAATAAAATGAAAAACAAAGAAATGCCAGTAAGGAAATCAAGATTAATAGCTAAATCATGAAAATAAATCAATAGATTCAACATGAAAAACTTACTTGTAATGTATATAACCGAAGAGTTTCTTAATCCAAAGATGTGTGCCCAACCCATATGAGAATGATTATGATAATGAATGATTAGCTGGATTAATTTAAAAGAGATTACATTTAAAATAGTCTCATGCATGCTCACCACTTTTCGATGAGGCAATGAGTTAGTTGAGGGAAGTTAATTGGGCTCCTGTTTTCTAGAAGTTCACCCACATGCAAACATTCAAGAAGGGTACATGTCTTTATGCTGAAGGAATGTGCTCAAGGAGGGTGCACTTGATAAGAATGAAGGAGTGTCAATGAGGGCGCACTTCTTCAACCCAAAGGAGTGCACTCAACACAAGAGAAATTATTCGTCAACTTGAAGTGTGATTTTACCATAAAGGACACCTTTTTTTCTTTTTTTTCTTTTTTTTTTTGTGTTCTTTTCGTGTGTGCACATGGCAAAAAGTCTAGTTTCTAAGTTAAGAAAAGTGATGAGTCCACCTAACCATGAACATGATAACACAAGTGCTCATAAAGGTTAAATGATGACACTAAGGAAACATTGACTTAGGAGGATGCGACACTAGGAAAAAATCCAATAATAACATGCAACATGACAACACTAAGGGGCTTGAAACAACAGTTCATGTAGGCTCCAAAATTGACTTAGGAATTTTTTTTAGAGGGTTGTTGTCGTAGGAACAAAAAAGGTTATGCGTATTTTAATTAGAAAAGGGATGTAGATAGAAGGGGATCTACAAGCAAATACATATTTCAATTATTTAGTGCAGTAAGTTATATGAGAAAGAAAAAACTTTGGAAGTTTTTCCATTGCATACTCAAAGTGCCTGGTAGCTACTCATGCATGTAAAGAGTTCATTTCACTTATGAAACTATGTTCAGAAGCAGGGCCAAGTCTAGGATCTATTATAATTTAATATTATAATAACAACTTTATTTCTTCATGGCCTTCTAGGAAAACCACCTCTAGAGTTGTGTTGTTTAGGGTGGCCTAGGTATGCAGTGATTTTCCTCCTTCCTGTTTTCATTCATAACACATTTCTTTCTCTAGATGTTATTGCTACAACTGCTACAAATAATTGGGTCACTTCTAATTTGCCTGATGTGTGTTGGTTCTTGGCGCTAAGACACTTCCCCACCATAACTTTAGGATCTCCCACTGACATCACTACTCTTTTCTCCTTCTACTCTCTAGAAATGCTTAGGAAATGGGCTAGAGGGCATAACAGTGTTGCTTACTATCAAGAAAGAGGCCACTCTAGGGCTCAAAATCAAGCTAAAATCTCAACCACGCATCACAGAGTCCTAACCCCAACAAGTACAAGAGGGAGTCACTCAAGTGGAAAGGTAGCTAGCCAATAAGAGGCATGCTTTTATGGATACAAAAGTTCTTGCAAAAGTGGCAGAATGGGTTCCTAATGTAGTTTTCATCAGAGGTCAATACAACCAATTCTTGTACATCATGGAAACCTAATTGAATGTAAAGTTTCTCATGGGGAGGATGAATGTAGATAGGAATGAAATCAAGGAATATATCGTCTTGAATCTAAATCAAATGCAATGACATCTAATTGCAATGGATCATATGCTTGTGATAATGGAAATGAAAATGGGAGTTCCTCCTAACTTGGTTGCTCCTTAGGCAGTAACAAGGAGCCCATCTTAGTTGAAGCAACTTATTTATATAAATCAGAATGATAGTTTATATACTCATTTGTATTTAATTTCTTCTATGTTTTATTTCAATAGTTTTCTGGATGAGAAAAACCCCAATGGATAAACAATTAGAATCTATAGTTTGCCTTTTAGAACTTTGAGCATTATCTAATATTTTGACATTTTGAATCAACTGAAGTTTTGTGTCTGGTATGGTTTCCCTAGTGGTAGGACAGAACAAAATTCAACGAATATGAATGTATATATTTGATTTCAGGTAATAAAAACTTTTACTTCACAAAAAAAAAACAGTGCTAATTGTTTGGCTAAGAATTTGATCTTTCAAGCAAAGAGTGTATAGACATCAAGTACCATTTAATTATGGAGATGATAGAGGATGGAAATGTGATACTAGAGAAATTTGACACTTTTAAGAATGTTACAGATGAATTATGAAATGATAAACAAAAGTGAATTCAAGTGTTTTTGTAATTCTATGGGCCAATCAATTAGCTCTAATTTGATGTGCCCTCCCTTATATTATTGTAATCTATGTGACAAGTGGGAGAAGGCTGAGACAAGAGTGCCATACACTTTATAGTCTTGTAGTAGAGAAAATAATGATTGTTAAATAATAGCAAGGAATAAATGTTGAGCAATGACAAGAAATAAATGCAAATAACTAGCTAGTAATTAATGCTAAGGAGAAATACTTGTTCAATTAATTATTGGTAGCTTCTAGCTAGTTGAAAACTATAAATGGTTTATGGCTTTGTTATGCATGTTATGAAACCATCTCACAAAAAGATAGAAATGATAGATCAATGCCTTAGAAATAAGCCTCTTCGAGGTGGCTACATGGGTACAACAATATAATAAGGGGGTTGTACTAATAACAATGAGGGGTTACACTAGTAGTATAGGGGCCTAACATGCCCCTCTCCTTCAAAAAGTGTTGTCCTCAATGCTTGAGTAATTCTTGATGCTTCTGTATAAAATTCTTCTCATCCCATATGGAATCTTCAACGGGTAAGTTCTTCCACTTGATGAGATACTCTAAAATTGATCTATTTCGTAGCTGTCGGGTTCTTGTTTCTATGACTGCTCCAAGTTCCAATATGATTTTTCCTTCATCTTCAAGTTCTGGAAATATTGTTTGAATTGGGATCTTTAGCAACTTTTGAATGAGTGGCCACACTTCTTCATCCTTCTTCCATTCATACCTTGTTTCATTTATCAAATCTGGTTGGATAATAGAAATAGCACAAAACAATGCTTCCACGTCCTCATCCTTTCTTGAGAGTGCATCTGCAACAAAATTTTGCTTCCCTTTTTTGTAGATGATTTCAAAGTCATAACCCAACATATTTCTGACCCATTTTTTCTGTTCTTCTAAAGATAATATTTGTTCTAAAAAGTATTTAAGACTATCATGATCCGTTTTTACCTTGAAGTGTCTTCCCATTGGGTAAGGTCGCCATTTCTTAAGTGCATGTAGAATTGCCAACATTTCCTTCTCATAAATAGTTTGCTTGAGATGTAGCTTGAGTGCTTGTGATGTTGATCTACCTGTTGTTTCATTCAATTCTGCACCAAAGTGGCGTTATCATTTAAAAGTTGGAGATCTTGTTGTTGATGCTCGATGTGAGCTCTCATTGCTTGAAACTTTTTATTCTTGATATATCCTTCTATCTTAATAGTTTGAGGAGTGGTAATTCTGGCCAATGCATTACAAGATATGGTTGGATTCATTTCTTCTTTCTCGATGTGATCTTTCACTTCTTGAACGTTTTTCTTCTTGATATGTCCTTCTATCTTAAGAGTTTGAGAAGTGGTAATTTCTTCCAATGCATTACAAGATATGGTTGGGTTCATTTCTTGATGCTCGATGTGATATTTAACTCCTTGAACATTTTTCTTCTTGATATGTCCTTCTATATTGATAGTTTGAGGAGTGTTAATTTCGGCCAATGCATTACAAGATATCATCGGATTCATTTCTTCTTTCTCAATGTGATCTTTCACTTCTTGAACCTTTTTCTTCTTGATATGTGTTTCTATCTTGAGAGTTTGAGGAGTGGTAATTCTTTCCAATGCTTTACAAAATATGGTCGGATTCATTTCTTCTTCCTCTAAGGTTGGTTCCTAGTGTATATCCTCTTCTTTTGATGTTTCTTGATCCTTTTCTTCCTCCTCTTCATAATCTATGTAAAATAAATTCTTCTCAGCACACTTATGACCTTTAGTGCATTTGTTATCGCAATTGTAACAAAGCCCTTTTTCTCTTTTTTCCTCCAATTGTTATGGTGTAACCATTGTAGGTTGTGGAAGGAAAGGAGAAACAACACTTCCATCCTTATAGTTGTGAGTGGTAGACTTCCTTATTGCCATAGTTTTGCATTACACTTTGTAACAAATCCCTTTTGCTCTTTTTTCTTCCAATTGTTGTGGTGTTGTTCTAAAGAAGGTGTTTCTCTTTGTATCCTTACAATGTGCTATCATTTCCTCCATGAAAATTGACCATGTAACAAGTTGTTTACGAGAACAAATCCCTTTATACCATAAAAATTGATCTAGTTCTAAATATGAAGATGCAATACATACCTTTTGTAATAGTGGTACACCATGTAGATTAAAATATTTCTCCATTTGTAGTATCCAATTTACCGGATCCTTGCCATCAAACTTTCTCATCTCATTTTTATTAATTTTAGGAGCTCGATCTTGAAACGACTAGAACTCTGTAATTTTGATCTTCCAATTTTGAAATCGCCATCTGCAGCAGTCCTCTGCGTCTTCTTTCCAATGCCACCAATCTAATCGAAATTGGATTCTTCAAGAAAGAGTTATGCACAATCTCCCAAGATGACCTGATTATATACATTTTCAGAAGAGCAAACTTGTATGAAGTTCCATGTGTCACTGTTTTGACCTTAGAATCTGAAAAATATACACAGGAAACTATAGTTTTTCCTCTTTCTGTAACTTCTTATGAAATTTCAATCCGATGCCCAAAACAAAAGTTATGACTATTTTCCCCAGGTCACATGTTTGGAATGTAATTCGGGAGTCTGCAAAAAGGCCAACTTCCTCAGATCATATCTTCGTAAATACAGTGCGAAAAGCTCTAAAATTCATACCCAAGGTTCAGAACGATTTCAACCAAAATGGGTTTTTTTTAACATCTGGAACGTCGCAAAAAATAAGTTATAGCGTAAATTCCACGATGACTTGTTTGGAGCAGCGAAACCCTAGAATTCAAAGCTCTGATACCAAATGTTATGAAACCAGCTCACAAAAAGATAGAAATGATAGATCAATGCCTTAGAAATAAGCCTTTTCAAGGGGGCTACATGTGTACAACAATATAATAAGGGGGTTGTACTAATAACAATAACGGATTACACTAGTAGTATAGGGGCCTAACAATGCCTATATATTTATTGAGTGATAGGGTTGGAGGAAAGCAATGTGTGATATTTAACTTACTATTGTGCTCCCAAAATTACTCCAAAATAGAAATGTATGACTATAGAAGAGATATGATATTGTGACAAATGAGGGTCCACTAATATACCTAGGCAAGTCCCGTTTCATAAATGGTCATGCCCTTAGAGACATGCCTCTTCTAAATTAATCATTATTTGATTAATCATTATTATGATTATGATTATTATTATTATTATTTTTATATACATTATATTCATAACATTTCCTTCCTCTCCAGAAATCTTTTTCCTCAAATATTATTGCTTGTAAGATGTGTCATTTGTTTCATTTTCTTATAATCTATTCACATTTTTCAGATTTCTTTTAGTTGTCATTTTCGATGATATAGGGAAATAGGATCCTTTGAGCAATAAAGAAAATTGTTGAATTGAGAAGGGATCTAACCATCCTAACTCATTTTTTTTGTGGAACCTTGCAATTACTTGATAGTTAGGATAAATTGTTATCATAAGACGGGATTGTGATGACATCAATATTATTCAAAACATAAGTCTATTGGTTATGTTTTGATTGATACACACACTGATTAAGGTGTCTTCTCTTGTGATTCATATGTCGATAAGGAGTTCTTTTGTGATTTGATTTTCCCTTATCATGCATGTGGAAATTTCCATATTTACTTGAGGTACTGATGTTGTTGAATTGGTTACAAAATTTTCACTTGGAATTTTCATCATCTGAATTGGAACATTTGAATATGTTTTTACATCAAATGGTTTGTCATCTTCTTGAGTTGTGATATTGACTGGATCAATATTTGTTCCTTTTTCTTGAACTTAGATTATTACGTATTTATACTTCGATACTTCTTTGATGATAAGTTATTTGAATTTGGTTTTCAATGATTTCTTATCATCCTTAAGTTGAGTAATCAGATGATGGTTATGAATTTTAAATGCCAAAGTTCTTCGTCTTTTAATTCAACTTCATTTTTGTGCTCAATATTTTCATTTTTTACATCTCTAATTTGTTCTAATAACTTTTGACCAAATTTTGTTAAGCAAAAATTTTGTTCTTCTTTCTCTAATAGACTTTCAATGAGTTTCTTCTAAGAAATTTTATTTTCTTGTTCTAATTTGTGCTTCATAGTTTTACACTTTTTGACCTTTGCAAGTAGTTTCTAACTATCATCCTTCAAACGAGAATTTTCTTTGTTTTTATCGAATATGAATTCTTCAAGCTCCTTCTGCTTCTTTGATATTATTTCTTGATTCTCTTGAAGCATCAATTTAAACATATCATTAAAGTCTTTTGATGAAGGAAGTATCGATTTTGACTTCATTGTCATGTCTTGGAATGTGATCATCTTCTTCTTATAAGGAAACACCAATAAAATTTCTCTATGTTTAAAATGAATGTACCCAATTCTTTAAACCAAGGTTAACCGAGAATTATATCAATCTCCTTGTTAAACATAGTTACGAAACTCAATTGAGACATGCATTCATAATGATAAAGTGTCATTTGTAAATCACTAATTTCATACTCTCTCGCCAAAAATATCCTTTTTAACTTATATTTAGCTCTAGAATTAACAATTGATTCACCAAATTAATATTTATGTAATTTTCCCCGTTGCTATGTGTTGATAACGAATTAATATTTTTTTTATTTTGAGAATATAAGGATATATTCTCTTTTTACTTTTTTTTCTTCCTTCCATCTTTTTATTTTGTCTTTTTTCCCTTAAGCTTATGGAATTTTAATTAACTTACCTTTAAAAGACACCCATTTTGAAACATTAAAATATCTTGTGGTTATATTAATGGTAATTGATACCACTTAGGAACTAATATCACTTATGAAATATAATCTTAACATAACTTAGGAGTTTTTATTTGGTTGACGTTTGATACTTTTAACATCAATATGACTTGCATCCAATTAAAATGATAGGGTATTCAAATTCCAACCCAAAGAGTCACGTAGGATATTCAGTTTCCAATCCAGAGATTCGTGTTGTTCCATATTCCTATTTGCACTGATACTAGTTGCAATAACGATGGTTTGCTTCCAACCTGATGTATATTGATATCACATGAATTCAAAATTATGATAGCTAGTTTATGAACCCTCAATATGGTTTCTCTACCATGAAAATATCTTTCAATTTTTCAATAGCTTTGCAATTTCTCAATAGCTTTGATAATGGATGCATTTTTTTCCAACCTGCCCAAAAATGTGGTGAATATAATGGTCCATAATGGCTAGTTGCTACTTTGAATGTGAATGGCGGTAGGTCTTGTCTAAATTACAGACGAGGGTGGGTGCAATCGGATGCCTGTGGAGGTTGGTTATGGCTACAATTATGTGGTAGATGGCACTACAGATTGAGTGTACTCATGTGGTGATGTCAGACATTTAAGGAAATGGTAGAAATGCCTAGTTGTCGGGTTGTTGTGGCCATAATACAGTTGTGGCATCATTGTACTATATATATATATATATATATATATATATATATATATATATATATATAATTATATATATATTATATATTATATATATATATATATATATATATATATATATATATATATATATCAATCAACCACTTATATTAATTCTTTAAAACATTGGAAAAGATTTGCAATAGATTCACTTTGCTCCTAATCTCACTCCGGTCAGATTTGTTTTTCGGGATAGATATACAAAAGCTTATAGAAAATTTATAGAAACTATATCATGTCCAGAAGGAAAATGTATAAAACCACCAAAATATAAATAAAATGCATATACAACCGACTTCTATCAAGGATTATGGTGGGGAGTGAGAGCCTATCCAACATTAAAATGGCCTAGGGGTCTAGGGGCTTGTTCCAACGGATACACCCACCCTCCAAAATTTTGCCTATGCTTCAATTTTGGAGCCTACCTTATTAACCACAACAACTCATCTTGCATTGATCCAAGTATCCATGCTTCGACTGAGAATTATCATTTCTATTTTTCTTATGTGTGCTTACTCAAATGATTCTTCTAAGTCACAAGTTGATCTCCCAACTTGGTCTTACAATGTTTTAGGCTTACCCCTAGAAATTGTGCAATCCTTGAGGGCAAGCATCCTTGATTATGGGAGTTGCGCAGTCTTGACTTCTAGTGAGCCTCGAGCTCAGAAACTGCACAGTCATGGGAGGTAGCCTGACACTGAGACCAGAAATTGTGCAACCCTCACTAAGCTCAGAAACTACGTAGTGCACTTAGCCAGAAAGTTGCCCAGTTCCCTAGAACTGCACAGTATTTCCCTGTAGTGTTAATGGAAAGTTTCCCTAGAAAAAGAAAAAAAGAAAAAAGAAAAAAACATCCTTAAAAAATAGGCATCTATTTTTAGTATCTTGAAGGAGGCACTTGCACTATTTTTAGAAACTTCCGCCAAGTGTCTCTTTTTCCTTGATCTTAGGCATGCGCGTCATAAACCCTAATTTGTCAAAATATATTTAATCGACACTTCTAGAGCTCATTTTAACACTTGACCTTGGAGCTCTAACATTTGGGAGCAGATCAAGGAACCTTTGGTGTGATCATTGTTGCTTTTCCAGGTGAGTCTTTCTTTTTTCGTCTTTTGCCACTTTTTCTATCACATTTCTTCATTTGGTTTGTGTGAGTGTTGTTTCACTTATTTCTCTTCATGGTGGGTTGTGTTTTGAATTTCTTTAACTTGTAGAAGTTTTTTTTTTTAAATTTTAGATTGCCTTTACCAAGTCTCGCATTAGTTTTCATGTTTTTTCACTAATGGTCATCGTTGCAGCGAATCTCCTCACTTACTTTGTTTTCCTTCCATTTGATCAATTGCTAGACTTGATTCACATGCATTTATTTACACTTAATCAGCTATGAAATCAACTTCAGACTATCTCAAAAATCTACTTAATTTCACACTTCTCTTGGGCATATCTGGGTTTTCCTTAGTTGGATCTCACTTTGCACAAATGGCACTGCACAATTTGGAGGCTCAAGCCACAATATTGGCCTTTGGAATTGAAAAATGTGTAGTTCAAGCTAGATCCAACTTTGCACTATGTAGTTCTAGGAGCCAACCTCTCATATTGGCCACTAAGACTGTGTAATGCATAGTCTCTCCTAGGCCTCTACCTAAGCTGAACTATGCCTTGTGTATGTTTGAACCATCAAGCTTCCACCTTGGCTCCTAGGACTGCACAATGCACAATTCCCACAAGCAGCTAATCCTCCCTGCATAGTGCCTGGTTTTTTGTTTGAAATTTCCTTATATGTTGTTTTACTTAAAACTGAAATTTTCTTTCCATGAGTGTCCTCTTTGTCCCACAAGTACAATAGTTGTTGAGCACCTCTCCGGCATTCATTGTTACCATGACATCTAAGAGAGCTACATCAAAGGAAACCACTAAGAGTAGTACTAGGGAAGCCATTGGGAAAACATCAATTACTCAAGCCACAATCTTGGCCTTTGGAATTGCACAATGTGCAGTTCAAGCTAGATCCAACTGTGCACTGTGTAGTTCCAGGAGCCAACCTCTCATATTGGCCACTAAGATTGTATAATGCATAGTCTCTCCTAGGCCTCTGCCTAAGCTGAACTATGCATTGTGTAGTTTCAACCATCAAACTTCCACCTTGGCTCCTAGGACTGCACAATGCACAATTCCCACAAGCAACTAATCCTCCCTGCCTAGTGCCCAGTTTTTTGCTTGAACTTTCCTTATATTTTGTTTTACTTAAAACTAAAATTTTCTTTCCATGAGTGTCCTCTCTGTCCCACAAGTACAATAGTTGTTGAGCACCTCTCCAGCATTCATTGTTACCATGACATCTAAGAGAGCTGCATCAAAGGAAACCACCAAGAGCAGTACTAGGGAAGCCATTGGGCAAACATCAATTGATTTTCCAGTGCATGTAGATACTCAATTGTTTATAGAGAAGGGATCATCACTGATATTGAAAGAGATTAAAGGCAGTTTTGCAAAGGACTTTGAGGCAGAATTAGAGGACCGACATGTTTATCTCAACACCGAGCAGTCAGGGTTATACAAGGTTTCAAGCAATTATCCCTCCTTCCTATGTATGGATATCATCAGCTGGATTGTCTCACAAATGGATGAGAATACTATCACATTGAGCAGTGCCAACAGGCAGAGGCTTGCCACCTTCTATGCAGAGTATTTTCAACATATGTATCACTTGCTCGAGCCAGTAAAGCACATGGAATCACTCTTCTATGCCACCCAAAGCTATGTGAACACAAGAGACATTGTCAAACACTCAGTGAAAGAGCCATCGAAGTTTTGACAGACACCCACCCATGTGTACAAGACAAAGTCCCTCAGGAAGGCTTCCCAGCTCTTGATTATCTTCACTTGCATAATATATGGCTAAGAGAGCACTGAAACCTTTCTTGAAGGGTGGGAAGTCTTATTGGACCAGTTGATGAATGATGGGAGGCCGTTCAATTGGTAAAAGATGTTGGCTCAACAATTGAAGGTCCATATAGCACAAGCTTGGCTGCCCAAGGATGAGTGAGCGAGTTTCTATATGTCTGCATACTTATTCGATGAAATATGTGCATAGCAACAGTTGCCTGGCATGACCTGGACATGGCAACCATGAGAGACTACCATGAAAATCTATTGCAAGATTATTTTAGATTGCAGTTATCGAGGAGTAGTGGAACAACTAAATGACCAGTTCATCATCTCCTTGTACAAGCTTATCTTTGAACAAGATCCAGCTTGCATGTCACGAGAATGAATGGAGGCATTAGTAGATATTATAGATTGGTATGCCTCACTAGGTGGCACATTTATTAGAGTGTTTGATGGAGAGAAGCCTCTACATGTCTTCCCAAGGTATGCCACTGACAAACTGATCATGGAAGAAGTATCATACCATCTCACTACAAGGTTGTTGGAAGCACTTCACATGAAGAAGAAAGCACCATGGCCCACTCTTACTTTGTAGATCAAATTATACGATATAAAGAACTTGAAAGTCATAGATGTTGAGGCTAAGGAGATAGTGAAATTCAAATTCGACACTAAGGATTTTAATATGTATGATCCCCATAGTATGTGTAAGGACCACTATATGAGATTTTACTTTCCATGGATCAGCGAGGTATTTCATTGGCCAGAGGAGGATCCTTGGAGGTACTTCTACAATGCCTCCAGGCTAAATGAGCTGGTCAGTATAGCAAGAACTTCACAAGATTCTCCACAAATAGCGACAGCATCGGAAGTAGCAACAATCCTGTGCAGGACAAGGGAAAGAGGAATATTGTTGACAATCCAAAGGGAGAAAAAAGTTTCAAAATGAAAGCAGATCCTCTTATCGATAAAGCAACTTTGGAAGCATAAGAAAAAAGAAAGCAAAGGATGTAGACACTAGAGTGGAGGAAGAGATAAAAGCATAGGTTGCAAGAAGCAAAACTGAAGCTGTAAGAGACAGAGAAGAAGTTGAAGGAACAAAATAAGTTGAGAAGGAGAGAACAAGAAGAGAAGAAAAATTAGGAAGAAAAACAAAGGAAAGGCATGATGCATTAAGGGAATTTTTAGGTCTAAAATGGGTCTCCTAAGGAAATTATAAAATAATAGTGGAAATAATAAAATAAGATTAGATTACATCATGAAATTTTAGAGGGAAAAAAGAAAAAATATTTTTTTCAACTTATCTCCTTATGAGTTTACTCAAATTTCGAGTGGAAACACTCGTTGGATGCAAAATTTAATTCCTCATCTAAGGAGTACCCATGTTTCATACTTTCAATGGACCCTACTACATGAAAAATGAAATACATGAAAAATGTGATTGCAATCACGATTTTTCATGTATCTCTCATTTTTTGTGTGGTAGGTTTCATCAAAAGTATGCAACATGGGTACTCCTTGAATGAGGAATTAGATTTTGCATCCAACGAGTACTCCCAATCAAAACTTGAGTAAAACCTTAGGGAGATAAGTTGAAGATACGAGTTGAAAAAATAGTTTTGTTATTTTATTTTTTAATCTTTTTACCTTTTTACTCAAATAATGGTGAATTATCCCCCATGGTTGACATCATCATATTGAAGCCTGTCGAGTCTTATAAAGTTTATTTTGGTTGTACATTTTTCTTAGGAGGTCCATTTTAGACTTCAAAATTCCCCTAATGGACAGAGGAAGCAACGCCAATACATGTTGAAGAACATGAACAGGTACATCTAGTAGTTGAGGAGGAAGGTGAACAAATGCAAGATTGAGAACTTTCTCAACAAATTAAGCAATTAATCGAAGTCACAGACATGGAGTTGCAATAAGAGCCACATCATGAAGATGTTGATTGGATTATGAGAGCATGACAGGCATCCCTCAGTCTCCACTATCTCCAGCAGTGGAGTCAGCCCCGAGTGAGCAAGGACATGCTATTCTCCTTGATGATGATCCGGTCATGGATGTGTACAATCTATCATTCGATGAGTTCCAAAAGAAGATTGTACAAGCGTGTAGTAAGAACTTTCAGGATGATTACGTGTCACCTGCATTCATTGAATAAAGGGTGATAATGTCAGACACAAGGAAGCATCCAAATGCCATTGCCGAAGAAAGCTTGGCCTATGTAGAAGAAACAAGATAAAATGTTCAGTATTTGACAACTGAGAATGAAAAACTTGCACAGAACTTGTAGGCTTTTTGGAAAGAGGTAGAACAACTCTGAGCGATAGCGCAGAGTGCAATTTCTGCATGGGGGGCGAGGAGAGCAACGATACTTGCTGAAGTATCAACACTTGGAGAAACTATGCGGAAGCTCTATGATGGATTTGTCAACGTACATAAAGCAATTTCCTATTTGCATGGCTTACAACAACAGAGCAAAGATTTTTCCTCAGATCTAAAAAATATACAAGCTCCCATCACCTATGTGCAAGAATAGATAATGCGGTTCAAAGGGGCCCCACTTGACTTAGTCAAGAAAATGAAGCCACAGGGAGAGAAGGAGAAGACCAAGGTTCGAATGTTGATTCAGAACAAAAATCATATCGCCTCATTCATTGGCAGCATACAAGCCTCATATGTGTGGTTGGATAGTAGTTTGATGTCTTCATGAGAACGCACCAGATCCCGACAATTTCCTTCCTCACTGAAGCTAAACCCATGAAGCAAGTCTGGCAGGAGGTCAAAGAGTACTTGGAGCAGCTAAGACAAGAGGCCACGAGGGAAGACTTGGAGATGAGCGCACAAAACATGTAGAATTTCATCGGTGGTCCTATCAAATTCAAAACAATACTGCTCATAACAATGTAAACATTGAAACGGGAACTCATACATTTCATAGAGGTAGCAAAAAAGTGACCCGATTTTGGAAAGGGGTGATGCAGAATACACATATTTTTTTTAAACATAGTTTTTGGCACTTTAAATTTCTTTATGTACATTACTTTTTAGAATGTTAGTGATTTTCATGTTGATTTAAAAAAGTGGTGATTTTGCATCAGGCCCATTTTTTAAAGACCTATTTTTTTACTTTAAATTTTCTAATGTATGAAATGTAAATAATTATTTTCTAAATTTAAAAATTTTTGAAGTGGTCTTCTTCTTCATATATATATATATATATATATTTTTATTTTTTTATTTTTTATTTTTTATTTTTTATTTTTTATTTTTATTTTTTATTTTTTTTTGTTGTGTAGTGAGGTTTTTATTGTTTTGCATATTTAAAGAAGAAAGTCAATATTTTAAAGTTTCGATATTCTACATATTTTTACATCGTTAATTAATTTTTCAATTCACATCAGATAATTGTCTCTAAAAAACAATAATTTTTAACAATTGACATAAAAATAACCATTTTCAACATAAATATAACTATAAAATTACACATTTCGATAATTTTTTGCTAGAAATGACATGCCAGAATCACTACTTTTATAGGAAAAATTTAACAAAAAATAGTAATAGTGTTTTTTATTAATTTCATGTAAATAATAATAATAATCACAGTTTTTTTCAAAAAATAATGATTAAAATAAAAAATAATGTGAATATCACATAATACAAATACTGAACACATAACAACATAATTGAATGCTTATTCTTCTCATAAAATGTCAAAGTCAAAACATTACATGTATAACTAATTAATAGTTACAAAAAATGAGCTTGATTTCCAAACATAATTTAAATTTAATCAACAATATCACGTAATCCAAACTCTTCATTCTCTAAAGTTTCATCATTGTCTTCTTCCACAATATTTTTTACTTCATTTTGTTCATTTTCCTCTTCTAATGGATCTTTGATGTCTGTGAATCTCTCAATGTATGCCTTTCCAATCATTGCATGTAATGGTGGTTGAGGTTCCTTTGCCTTTTTTGCCACACGTGATTCACTAAAATCCCCTTTCTTCAACCCAATTTATTGCATTTCATCTGGAAGAAATTGAAGAGGATTAATTTTTCGCTGAATAAAATTGCATTGTACTAATTTTTTTTCTATAAAATAGTTAATCAATAACTGTGGTTTTTTATAAATGTTAACTATCTCTCCTTTTGCTTCTTTGTCTTCATATGTTAGTTTTCTCACAACAACATCATAAGCCAGTACTTGGCTATGGCTCTTTCCATCTACTTGATTAAAAATCATAGACATATATCTATCATCTTTTTGCCCAACTAGCAATATGGATGAACTCACAATCATTTATAAATGGTTGATCTTCACGGTTAAGAGGATTTGACTTTTGCCTGTAACATGAAATAGTAAAAGTTTAATTAACTTGTACATAAATGAATTTTTTAACATTAATCAAATATACATTTTCAACGTCTTACCATGTAAGTTGCATCCTTGAATTTGTTTTCCCCTTGAAGCTTGACAATAACATTGCCAATTGTGTCTGCATGAAATTTCATAAATCTCCATAATGGTGATGGTGTGACTTCTATAAATCCCGCAACCACTTTACTAAGAGCTTGATAAGTATAAGGGTCACTATCATAGTCAATGTTTGGGATATTGAAACCATGGGGAGTATCTGCAATAATTAGGGCATAATCCCTTTTAGGTATGAGTTGAGCAATGTCTTCACAGTCACCTTGTATTACTTGATATTGAATAGTGTCAATTCCATTCCAAATGAAATGAATAAGAGTTGGATCAAGTTCAACATTCCTAAGACGTTGCTTCTTCATTCTTTCGATCTTAATTTTTTCAATAAAGGTTCGAAAACTATCTAGTGCTCCATTTGCATCCTTCCTCATCTTTAATAAAATAAACAAATATATGTATAAGTAATAAAATAAAAATAGTATACAGATGAATAAAAATGAATGTATAAATCAACATACCTTTTTAAATGCAAGATAAATTTTTTTAGTGTTGATGTAGAACTTGAATCTAATAGTTGCGTACAACATCATCACAACTATCTTTATTCAAAAATTTAACCATTTGTTCTTGTATTTTCATGTAAACTTTGTGACTGCATAGATAAAGTAAAAAAAGTTAATATAATGATATTTATAAAAAATACTACCAAGAACAATATGTTATATTTAAAAGAAAATTATAATCTAGAAATAAGTAAAAATAATTCAACAAACTTACTTTTGAAATTCGTCAGACATTTCCTCCAATGATAATTCCCCTAACCTCACACGAGATAATATTGCTTTGACAAGTTTTTTATCTTTCACTCTTTGCAATGCTCTCCAAGGTGTGATAGTCATATCTTCTGGAAGCTGCTTCATTTCATCACCTGATTCACTGTTGCTACATATCAATGGTTTAGACCTTTTGGCGTTTTGGTTTTTAATGCTAATGTTCTCCAACGAGCTAAAAATCTCATTAATAAATTCCCATATCTCTCCAGTTCTAAATTCTAACTGGAAAATGTTATCAATACCTCTGAATAAATCAGTATTTACTCTGTTGCCTTTTGAATTGATTTTCTCCTCAATTTGATAGCATATTTCCGTACAACATTCTTTTCGGAAATCTACAATAACATTTATCTTATTCCCACCACATTTTTTTTTTCAAATTCACTATGAATAAATCTAACCCTTTAGATTAAAGTCATAGACATCCTATATTCATTATTTGAATTATGATCCCATGCCACTAACTTTGCTTCATTATCTGATAAACCAACATAAATGATACATTTCATTGTTTCAAAATGTGAGTTGTTGGACTATTCCTCCATCAGTTGTCTTTGAGCTTCTACAGAATGGTTCCCCCCAAGCACGTAATAATTGTGCTCAAAACATTTTGACTTATCAAATGTTTCTTTGTTGGGAACTTCAACTCGATCAATGAGAAGCACATAATTAACCACATTAACATATAGATTGTACCTCATCAATGCCTTCAAGTTGTGAACATGCAGGTGGTGTGGCTTTCTGATTTGATATTTACATTATCCTTCACTTGCCTTATAGATTTGTCTCACATTAAGCTGAAATGTACGACCACCCTCAATTAAGTTCCTCTTTGTCAAGGGGTAGAGTAGAATATTTGACGAGAAGAATTCTTTCTGTATTCAAGCTTCTGTGATCCATAATGAATTAAACAAATTCTTTTGGTAGAAATCACATAAGAGAAATTTGAAGTTCTATCAACGCTCTCATTTCAAGTGAATGTTGTCAAAAAGATTGCTTGAAACATATGGATTTCAAGTTTTCATTAGAGAAAAGGAAGAGATATTTGTCAATGAATAAAAGCATGATATATTCATATTTAGTGGGGTGCATGCACTCTACATTGTCAGGTTATGATTGTCATATTGAGTCTTTATTTATCTGTAGAAAGGCTTTCAAAATGTTTCATTCAATGGATAATTTTCGTCTCTCAAGAATGCAAGAAAATTTGGAAAAAGATCTGACATTTTATTCATAAACGACAATTTGGTCCATTATAAAATACTGCAACGTCATGGATGAAAGATTTCTTTTCAAAGCATGGAGAGTGTATGCCAAATAGAGAAACAATACATATTCCAGATAATTTCTCAAGATGATAAATCTACAACTTATACAAAGAATATGCATAAGGTGTTGAGGGACATGGTTGATTTATTACATATCAATATTTTGTGAAGGCATGGAAGAAAGAATTCAACAATGTCTGTAGGAATATTCCTATGAAGACAAGGATGGGGATTTGCAGTACATGTGCTTCTCTTAAATAAAAAAGGGATAAATGTGAAGGGTCAGAGGTAAGCATTCATAACTTTAACTTTTAAAATTGTATAGTCATCAACTATGAAAACGTATTTCTTAATGACTTTCTTTTATGTTGTGTAGATTTCATTGCCAAAGAACTTCAGGAGCATCGCAAACAACAAACAAGTGAAAGGAAAAAGTTGTACAAGCATCGAAAGAAGTGTTATGCTAATCAGAATAAATATTTGGGTTTGATATTTGATGGTATGGACAAGAAGAAAACACTTTTACCACATTTTGTTCACACACCCAAAAATTTACAGGAGGAAAATTTTATTTAGTATCACTTGGTCGGTTGTATGGTCTTCAATGGGAAAATGTTGCCAAGGGTATACTTCATAGCTCCAAATATTCATAATGATGCAAATCTTAAAATAACCATAATTCATGATGTGATTTCTCATTGGTCTGGTAATCTTCCTGAAGTTTTGTATCTACAATTGGACAAAACTTGTCATGAAAACAAAATCCAGATTCTTTTTGGATATCTAAACATGCTTGTTGAATTGAGAATTTTTCAAAAGGTAAAGGTTGGTTTCCTTCTTGTTGGGCACACTCATGACATATTGATCAGATGTTCAATCATTTTTCAGTCACATTGAGGAGGAAGGAAGTTGGGAGCTTGCCATCACTAATTGAATGTATTAAG